>CM062488.1:3592471-3664971 GCA_031479575.1 Coregonus ussuriensis
ATAGTACAGTTAGCTGCCTGCCTACCACCCTATAGAACAGTTAGCTGCCTGCCTACCACCCTATAGAACAGTTAACTGCCTGCCTACCACCCTATAGAACAGTTAGCTGCCTGCCTACCACCCTATAGAACAGTTAGCTGCCTGCCTACCACTCTATAGAGCAGTTAGCTGCCTGCCTACCACTCTATAGAGCAGTTAGCTGCCTGCCTACCACCCTATAGAACAGTTAGCTGCCTGCCTACCACCCTATAGAACAGTTAGCTGCCTGCCTACCACTCTATAGAGCAGTTAGCTGCCTGCCTACCACTCTATAGAGCAGTTAGATGCCTGCCTACCACCCTATAGAACAGTTAGCTGCCTGCCTACCACCCTATAGAACAGTTAGCTGCCTGCCTACCACTCTATAGAGCAGTTAGCTGCCTGCCTACCACTCTATAGAGCAGTTAGCTGCCTGCCTACCACTCTATAGAGCAGTTAGATGCCTGCCTACCACTCTATAGAGCAGTTAACTGCCTGCCTACCACTCTATAGTACAGTTAGCTGCCTGCCTACCACCCTATAGAACAGTTAGCTGCCTGCCTACCACTCTATAGAGCAGTTAACTAGGCTGGCTACCACTCTGTAGAACAGTTAGCTGCCTGCCTACCACTCTATAGAACAGTTAACTGCCTGCCTACCACCCTATAGAACAGTTAGCTGCCTGCCTACCACCCTATAGAACAGTTAGCTGCCTGCCTACCACCCTATAGAACAGTTAGCTGCCTGCCTACCACTCTATAGAACAGTTAGCTGCCTGCCTACCACTCTATAGAGCAGTTAGCTGCCTGCCTACCACCCTATAGAACAGTTAGCTGCCTGCCTACCACTCTATAGAGCAGTTAACTAGGCTGGCTACCACTCTGTAGAACAGTTAGCTGCCTGCCTACCACTCTATAGAACAGTTAACTGCCTGCCTACCACTCTATAGAACAGTTAGCTGCCTGCCTACCACTCTATAGAACAGTTAGCTGCCTGCCTACTACTCTATAGAACAGTTAGCTGCCTGCCTACCACTCTATAGAACAGTTAGCTGCCTGCCTACCACCCTATAGAACAGTTAGCTGCCTGCCTACCACCCTATAGAACAGTTAGCTGCCTGCCTACCACTCTATAGAACAGTTAGCTGCCTGCCTACCACCCTATAGAACAGTTAGCTGCCTGCCTACTACTCTATAGAACAGTTAGCTGCCGGACAACCACTCTATAGAGCAGTTAGCTGCCTGCCTACCACTCTATAGAACAGTTAGCTAGGCTGCCTACCACTCTATAGAACAGTTAGCTGCCTGCCTACCACCCTATAGAACAGTTAGCTGCCTGCCTACCACTCTATAGAGCAGTTAACTGTTCTACAGAGTGGTAGCCAGCCTAGTTAACTGCCTGCCTACCACCCTATAGAGCAGTTAGCTGCCTGCCTACCACTCTATAGAACAGTTAGCTGCCTGCCTACCACCCTATAGAACAGTTAGCTGCCTGCCTACCACCCTATAGAACAGTTAGCTGCCTGCCTACCACTCTATAGAGCAGTTAGCTGCCTGCCTACCACTCTATAGAACAGTTAGCTAGGCTGCCTACCACTCTATAGAACAGTTAGCTGCCTGCCTACCACCCTATAGAACAGTTAGCTGCCTGCCTACCACCCTATAGAACAGTTAGCTGCCTGCCTACCACTCTATAGAGCAGTTAACTAGGCTGGCTACCACTCTGTAGAACAGTTAGCTGCCTGCCTACCACCCTATAGAACAGTTAGCTGCCTGCCTACCACTCTATAGAACAGTTAGCTGCCTGCCTACCACCCTATAGAACAGTTAGCTGCCTGCCTACCACTATATAGAACAGTTAGCTGCCCGTCTACCACTCTATAGAGCAGTTAACTGCCTGCCTACCACCCTATAGAACAGTTAGCTGCCTGCCTACCACTCTATAGAACAGTTAGCTGCCTGCCTACCACTCTATAGAACAGTTAGCTGCCTGCCTACCACTCTATAGAACAGTTAGCTGCCTGCCTACCACCCTATAGAACAGTTAGCTGCCTGCCTACCACCCTATAGAACAGTTAGCTGCCTGTCTACCACTCTATAGAGCAGTTAACTGCCTGCCTACCACTCTATAGAACAGTTAGCTAGGCTGGCTTGTGTGACTGTAATAACCACATAACCTGTTCTGGGACTCTTGTGGCTGTCTAACCTACATTGTGGGCTCCTTTCCAATCGCCACTTTGGCACCATCTCTAAGACATTATAACACATAAACTACGCCCCAAATGGCACCCTATTCCCTATATAGTGCACTACTTTAGACCAGAGAATGGCACCCTATTCCCTATATAGTGCACTACTTTAGACCAGAGAATGGCACCCTATTCCCTATATAGTGCACTACTTTAGACCAGAGAATGGCACCCTATTCCCTATATAGTGCACTACTTTAGACCAGAGAATGGCACCCTATTCCCTATATAGTGCACTACTTTAGACCAGAGAATGGCACCCTATTCCCTATATAGTGCACTCCTTTAGACCAGAGAATGGCACCCTATTCCCTATATAGTGCACTACTTTAGACCAGAGAATGGCACCCTATTCCCTATATAGTGCACTCCTTTAGACCAGAGAATGGCACCCTATTCCCTATATAGTGCACTCCTTTAGACCAGAGAATGGCACCCTATTCCCTATATAGTGCACTCCTTTAGACCAGAGAATGGCACCCTATTCCCTATATAGTGCACTACTTTAGACCAGAGAATGGCACCCTATTCCCTATATAGTGCACTCCTTTAGACCAGAGAATGGCACCCTATTCCCTATATAGTGCACTCCTTTAGACCAGAGAATGGCACCCTATTCCCTATATAGTGCACTCCTTTAGACCAGAGAATGGCACCCTATTCCCTATATAGTGCACTACTTTAGACCAGAGAATGGCACCCTATTCCCTATATAGTGCACTACTTTAGACCAGAGAATGGCACCCTATTTCCTATATAGTGCACTACTTTAGACCAGAGAATGCCACCCTATTCCCTATATAGTGCACTACTTTAGACCAGAGAATGGCACCCTATTTCCTATATAGTGCACTCCTTTAGACCAGAGAATGGCACCCTATTCCCTATATAGTGCACTACTTTAGACCAGAGCCCTATGGGAATAGGGTGCCATTTGGGACACACTTTCCCAGAGTTAAATCAAGTCAGACGACATGTCATGAATCACTATTTACGTTGTGTAATGCAGCCACACACACACACACACACACACACACACAGCCAGATAGACCAGTGTGTGTGAACCTTTGACAGACGCCACACAAGTCCATAGCGGGCAGAGAGAGGGAGGGGTCCCAATGAACCTTTGAAGCAGCAGAAAGTCTAGCGGGAAAGAAGCACTAGGATAACCCAGAGCCATATACAATGTAGGCTGTGGCTGTGGATTCAACTTTTTCGGGATCTTTTGTCCACGGGACCAAAAGATAGAGAGCTTCCTGAAGCTTCTGCACATGTTAATTCTCTACTTTACCCAGTCTCTACTCCTAGAGAACAGGCTCTTTACACAGTCTCTACTCCTAGAGAACAGGCTCTTTACCCAGTCTCTACTCCTAGAGAACAGGCTCTTTACCCAGTCTCTACTCCTAGAGAACAGGCTCTTTACCCAGTCTCTACTCCTAGAGAACAGGCTCTTTACCCAGTCTCTACTCCTAGAGAACAGGCTCTTTACCCAGTCTCTACTCCTAGAGAACAGGCTCTTTACCCAGTCTCTACTCCTAGAGAACAGGCTCTTTACACAGTCTCTACTCCTAGAGAACAGGCTCTTTACCCAGTCTCTACTCCTAGAGAACAGGCTCTTTACCCAGTCTCTACTCCTAGAGAACAGGCTCTTTACCCAGTCTCTACTCCTAGAGAACAGGCTCTTTACCCAGTCTCTACTCCTAGAGAACAGGCTCTTTACCCAGTCTCTACTCCTAGAGAACAGGCTCTTTACCCAGTCTCTACTCCTAGAGAACAGGCTCTTTACCCAGTCTCTACTCCTAGAGAACAGGCTCTTTACACAGTCTCTACTCCTAGAGAACAGGCTCTTTACCCAGTCTCTACTCCTAGAGAACAGGCTCTTTACCCAGTCTCTACTCCTAGAGAACAGGCTCTTTACCCAGTCTCTACTCCTAGAGAACAGGCTCTTTACACAGTCTCTACTCCTAGAGAACAGGCTCTTTACCCAGTCTCTACTCCTAGAGAACAGGCTCTTTACCCAGTCTCTACTCCTAGAGAACAGGCTCTTTACCCAGTCTCTACTCCTAGAGAACAGGCTCTTTACCCAGTCTCTACTCCTAGAGAACAGGCTCTTTACCCAGTCTCTACTCCTAGAGAACAGGCTCTTTACCCAGTCTCTACTCCTAGAGAACAGGCTCTTTACCCAGTCTCTACTCCTAGAGAACAGGCTCTTTACCCAGTCTCTACTCCTAGAGAACAGGCTCTTTACCCAGTCTCTACTCCTAGAGAACAGGCTCTTTACCCAGTCTCTACTCCTAGAGAACAGGCTCTTTACCCAGTCTCTACTGCTAGAGAACAGGCTCTTTACACAGTCTCTACTCCTAGAGAAGAGGCTCTTTACCCAGTCTCTACTCCTAGAGAACAGGCTCTTTACCCAGTCTCTACTCCTAGAGAAGAGGCTCTTTACCCAGTCTCTGCTGTAAAAACACCACCGCATTCAATCGTGAATGATCATTCTTCACATTTTACTGGTGAAACATCCATGCAGCATCATTCTGCATAGTAACCATTTGATCTCAATGAATTTCATGGGGATATGCATTTAGATCTTAAGTTACACAGGGTTGTGTCGACGTAGCCTAAAGTGTTGTTTTGAATGAATTTGAGAGCAGATGGTGTGTATTTTTCCTAGGGGCGCTCGCTGTTGAGTGAGTCGCACATGCGCGGAAGCTTCGGGAAGCTCTGGATCTTTTGGTCTGTTGGACCTGTTCTCTACGTGTACCAGAGCGGTCCTCTGTAGCTCAGCTGGTAGAGCACGGCGCTTGTAACGCCAGGGTAGTGGGTTCGATCCCCGGGACCACCCATACGTAAAAATGTATGCATGCATGACTGTAAGTCGCTTTGGATAATGGCATATTATTATTATTATTATCCCAAAAAAGTTGGATCAGCAGCCACTCCGTTAGTTCTGTACAATGTAAACTAGACCCTGATTGTGTCCAAAATGGCACCCTATTCCCTATAGTCTACTACTTTTAACCAGGGTCCATAGGGTGAAAAGGAGTGAATTATATAATAAATCATTTGTACAAGCGTGTGTTATACGAATATGTGAATTGGAAACATATTTCTTTGCATATCCCAACTCCCGAGACACTTTCGGAGAGTGGGGTCACGGCCAGGGTCAGTCATTATCAATCCGGAATGCATTCCCTATTGGTGTAGTTTTTTAAAAATAGTTACCATGGCCATGTATGTCATGCTTTTCAATGGCCTGTCCATTTCATTGAATGGAGGGTAACTAGAGTTAACCAGTCTCCTCAACATTGCTACACAGAGAAGCCTCACCATACCAATGTGTAATGCACCACCACGAAGTAAACATATGATTATAGCGCCACAACTCAGGCTGTTGACATGATGTTTACAATGCTGGCATACCATGTAGCCTTGCTATTTCATAACTCCAAAGAGGTGGCTTTTTACAACTTGGTATTCTTCAGAATGTCTAAGAATACCATACCAAGTCGTATTTTTTAAATGTATCCATTCATTTAATTTCATAAAATGTGGTCCTCTGTAGCTCAGTTGGTAGAGCACGGCGCTTGTAACGCCAGGGTAGTGGGTTCGATTCCCGGGACCACCCATACGTAAAATGTATGCACAAAGCGTCTGCTAAATGGCATATAACAATAATCATGTTATTAACTAGACCCTAGACACATTGCTCCTCGTGTTATTAGATATTGTAAATGATTACGAGCAAAATGAGGCTAGCCTTGCCTAGATCCACCCCAGGGAGTCAGGCTAGTACTTTGTCAAAATGACAGCGTGGCTGTCTTCCAATGAGGAAGCAACTTACTCCGAAGCTTTGGGTCCAAGGCAAGCAAAGAGCGTCCAATAATCTATTTTGGGGAAAAAAAGTATATAACATTTGGCTACATTGTGTCAGCTAAACTGCTGACCTTTGTTTTGCTGGACATCTTTTTAAGCACAGTTCTGTGTGGGTCACGAGTTAAAGCACCGAGTCAACTGGTTTGACATGTTAGCCAGCAGCTCGATAGCATGTTAGCTAGCTAGCAATATGTGACTGTCAGGCAAATCATTATTCGTGTAACCAAATACGCCACTATTCGCTAAAATGGCACAACTTATAGAGTTATAAAGTTATTAAATGCCTGCCGATATGGTAACATCAACGTGACATTCACATAGTTATCGTGCTAGCTAGTTAACGTTTACTGAACATGATCTACCTAGCTAGCTAGCTAACTAAGCTAATTAGCGAGGAAGGAGATTAGCTAGCTACAACTCGCTATCTCGCTAGCCCCAGGGAGCAAATTTGAGCACGAAAGAGATAGAAACATGTATTCTTAGTTAAGTTTCTTACCTTGTCAGGATCCCCTCCTCCTCCTCCTCTCTTCCTTAGCTCAGTCATGTCTTCCTTATTTCACTAACGACACATAAACGAGTCTGAAGACAACTAACGAGCTTCGAATTGAATGTCAGCCCTCGTAATCCGGTTATGAAGATCTTCGGCTACCATTAAATAACCGTCGGTTTTTCCGATTCTGCAATGTGCTCTGCTGTTATTTTGACAGAACATTCACAAAAGTACGCACCCTCTCTACTACTCTCAACCGAATGCGTGCCTGCATTTGTTTATCACCACAGTTATCGTTCGCCATCTCAGGTGTCTGAACTCATGTGAAACTAGACACTAAGGACAAGCCATAATAGTGGAATTTGCTGTTCGCCTTCAAAATAAATGTCCCCCATTGAAAGTGATGCAAAAGGGACACTGAGAGTCGAATCATGCCATATTTGTACTAGATAATGCTAAACAAGGTTGGAATGTTTTTATATAAATTAATCAAAAGACAATTAGTTAATTTTACAGTTTAAATCTCAATTTGGATGTATAGATTTCAGAATTGCATTGGGGGCATACTTACATGCACTGTACAGCCTTACTTATTATATTTACATTTTAGTCATTTAGCAGACACTCTTATCCAGAGCGACTTACAGTTAGTGAGTGCATACATTTTCATACTGGCCCCCCGTGGGAATCGAACCCACAACTCTGGCGTTGCAAGCGCCATGCTCTACCAACTGAGCTACAAGGGACCTATGAAGAGTTTACACAAATACTAGCGTCATAGCTCATAAGGGAATTTTAACTGTGGGAAATTACCTTACTATTCAGCCTATTGTGTGTATTGAACATTCATATTGCAATGTACAGCCTCACATATGGATCCTGGGTCAATTCAATGGCGTATCAACCTAGTCAGTGACACCCACAGAACACGACTGTGAAAAGTGTTACGTTCTCCAATAAGAAAACCAAAAAAGGTCATTGCTCAACAGAAATAGGGACAAACAAATAAGCCATAGACAAACAGGTAGGGTTTTTAGGAGGGGTTCTCAGACACTCATGGGGGCGGTGTCCACTGAATGTTGCCTAGCAACAAGAATCTGGGTCCTAAAAGACACCCACGATAAGTGCCCACTAGATTTGCCCCAGAAAAGGCAAACCAAACTAAAAACCAACACCAACTTATAATATGGAGATAGAAGCAACTGGTGCAAAACAAAGGGCTTTGTTTTTTATCACACTCAAAGAGGACGCGTTAAACCACGGTCAAGCCCTTCCAACCCACGCAGACAGTGTGGTGAAGAAGGCGCAACAGAGCCTTTTCAACCTCAGGAGGCTGAAGAAATTTGGCTTGGCACCTAAAACCCTCACAAACTTTTACAGATGCACAATTGAGAGCATCCAGTCGGGCTGTATCACCGCCTGGTACGGCAACTGCACCGCCCGCAACCGCAGGGCTCTCCAGAGGGTGGTGCGGTCTGCCGAACACATTACCGGGGGCAAACTACCCGCCCTCCAGGACACCTACAGCACCCGATGTCACAGGAAGGCCAAAAAGAGCATCAAGGACATCAACCACCCGAGCCACGGCCTGTTCACCCCGCTATCATCCAGAAGGCGAGGTCAGTACAGGTGCATCAAAGCTGGGACAGAGAGACTGAAAAACAGCTTCTATCTCAAAGCCATCAGACTGTTAAACAGCCATCACTAGCACATTAGAGGCTGCTGCTGCCTATTGAAATCACTGGCCACTTTAAGAAATGGAACACTAGTCACTTTAATAACGTTTACAATATCTTGCACTACTCATCTCATATGTATAGACTGTATTCTATAATATTCTACTGTATCGCTAGTCCATATATGTATATATTCTTAAATTCCATTCCTTGCTTAGATTTGTGTGTATTGGGTATATGTTGTGAAATTGTTAGATATTACTTGTTAGATATTACTGAACTGTCGGAGCTAGAAGCACAAGCATTTCGCTACACCCGCTATAACATCTGCTAAACACGTGTATGTGACAAATGAGATTTGATTTGATTTGAACATCTCTCATGCCAAATGTAGCACTGGGCCAACCGCTCTTAAATATGCCAGCACAGGTGAAATGCCTTCTGACTAACGAGATGACAAGCCAGCACAGGTGTAACACATACTGACGCCAATCACTGTGCCCAATGTGCTAACGTCCAAACTCGAAATAACAATCGTTTTTTTCACAAATATTAGCATCGTAGCTCTTATTACGGGACTCTGAAACCACTGAAATTAGACACACAATCGATAGTTTTGCCTGTACAGTGCAATATTTGTTTCCGTATAAAAGGGAAAAGGGGGATACCTAGTCAGTTGTACAACTGAATGCATTCAACTGAAAGAGCTGCAAAATCTGGACCCCTACAAATCAGCTGGGCTAGACAATCTGGACCCTTTCTTTCTAAAACTAGCCGCCGAAATTGTCGCAACCCCTATTACTAGTCTGTTCAACCTCTCTTTCGTAACGTCTGAGATCCCCAGAGATTGGAAAGCTGCCGCGGTCATCCCCCTCTTCAAAGGGGGTGACACTCTAGATCCAAACTGTTACAGACCTATATCCATCCTGCCCTGCCTTTCAAAAGTATTTGAAAGCCAAGTTAACAAACAGATCACCGACCATTTCGAATCCCACCGTACCTTCTCCGCTATGCAATCCAGTTTCCGAGCTGGTCATGGGTGCACTTCAGCCACGCTCAAGGTCCTAAACGATATTATAACCGCGATCGATAATAGACAGTACTGTGCAGCCGTCTTCATCGACCTGGCCAAGGCTTTCGACTCTGTCAACCACCGCATTCTTATTGGCAGACTAAATAGCCTTGGTTTCTCAAATGACTGCCTCGCCTGGTTCACCAACTACTTCTCAGATAGAGTTCAGTGTGTCAAATCGGAGGGCCTGTTGTCTGTACCTATGGCAGTCTCTATGGGGGTGCCACAGGGTTCAATTCTTGGGCCGACTCTTTTCTCCGTGTATATCAATGATGTCGCTCTTGCTGCTGGTGACTCTCAGATCCACCTCTACGCAGACGACACCATTTTGTATACATCTGGCCCTTCATTGGACACTGTGTTAACAAACCTCCAAACGAGCTTCAATGCCATAAAACACTCCTTCAGTAGCCTCCAACTGCTCTTAAACACTAGTAAAACTAAATGCATGCTCTTCAATCGAACGCTGCTGGCACCCGCCCACCCGACTAGAATCACCACTCTCGACGGGTCTGACCTAGAGTATGTGGACAACTACAAATACCTAGGTGTCTGGTTAGACTGTAAACTCTCCTTCCAGACTCACATTAAGAATCTCCAATCCAAAGTTAAATCTAGAATCGGCTTCCTATTTCGCAACAAAGCCTCCTTCACTCATGCTGCCAAACATGCCCTCGTAAAACTGACTATCCTACCGATCCTTGACTTCGGCGATGTCATTTACAAAATAGCCTCCCAACACTCTACTCAGCAAATTGGATGTAGTCTATCACAGTGCCATCTGTTTTGTCTCCAAAGCCCCATACACTACCCACCACTGTGACCTGTACGCTCTTGTTGGCTGGTCCTCACTACATGTTCGTCGTCAAACCCACTGGCTCCAGGCCATCTATAAATCACTGCTAGGCAAATCCCCACCTTATCTTAGCTCATTGGTCACCATAGCAGCACCCACCTGTAGTCTGCGCTCCAGCAGGTATATCTCACTGGTCATTCCCAAAGCCAACACCTCCTTTGGCCGCCATTCCTTCCAGTTCTCTGCTGCCAATGACTGGAACGAATTGCAAAAATCTCTGAAGCTGGAGACTCTTATCTCCCTCACTAACTTTAAGCATCAGTTGTCAGAGCACCTTACCGATCACTGCACCTGTACACAGCCCATCTGAAATTAGCCCACCCAACTACCTCATCCCTATATTGTTATTTATTTTGCTCTTTTGCACCGCAGTATCTCTATTTGCACATAATCTCTTGCACATCTAGCATTCCAGTTTTAATACTAATTGTAATTATTTTGCACTATAGCCTATTTATTGCCTTACCTCCATAACTTGCTACATTTGCACACACTGTATATATATTTTCTGTTGTATTTTTTTTACTTTATGTTTTTTACCCCATATGTAACTCTGTGTTGTTGTTTTTATCGCACTGCTTTGCTTTATCTTGGCCAGGTCGCAGTTCTAAATGAGAACTTGTTCTCAACTGGCTTACCTGGTTAAATAAAGGTGAAATAAAAATAAATAAATAAAAATGTGTCTTCCGCGTTTAACCCAACCCCTCTGAATCAGAGAGGTGCGGGGGGGGGGGGGGGGGGCTGCTAGTGTCCAGGCGTCCCATTTTAAGCTGTTCGACCTCAGTAAAAGTCCTGCAACACTTCCTATGACTTATCTTTTTTTTCAAACTCACCTGTTTTGTATTGTGGGGACTCTAGAGAGTACACTGGACCCTGGTTTTATGGACACACAATCGATCATTTTTCCTGTACAGTGCAATACAACAAAGATACAGTAAGACATTTCTTAAACATTGCACCTCAAAATTGCATCCTTGAACAATAGCATCAGTAAATTAATAAGAATCATACAATCAAAATAATGATTTATTTTAACTTGAATCTTAATTGTAAATAATAATAAACATACCAGTAGGCTATTATGTTATTTACATTAATTTACTTAAGCTCCAACCATTTCTCAATGTGCCCCACCATATATTCTTCATCTTATTTGAAGTAGTAATTCTCTTTAGTTTAGATTTTTTCCCCATGTAGTTATCTTTTTTTTTTTTTTTACATTGTGCACGATGCAAAGCTGCAAAAAATACAGATTTTGTATTGAATACTTTTATTTTGAAGGCAAAATCCAAAAACCAGTAGTCTTAATGCTGCTGATGTTACTGCCGTTATGCACATCCTATACACCGATAGATGTATAAATCTGAAGCATCCGGTTTGCGTTTCCGCTCACCACCAAATATGGTGATGACAGAAAGCCAACTGGCCGGCAGTGGGGGAAGATGGAGCAAGATGGATTTTGGCCAACGTTCTGCTAATTTTCTTAAAGATTAAACATTTGATCTCAATACAGTTTTCTGTTCCCAAAACATGAATCTGTTACAAACAGAGTGGACGAAGTTTTTCCCTTTGCCAAAGTTCCCACAAATGGTGTTGTTTAGAAGGAGTGCAAGGGCGAATTGAGTTATTGCAGACGCCCACTTCACAGAGTAGGCGTTTCCTAACAGAAATAAACAAATACATGCTAGAACGGGCCAATAGGATATCGCTGGCTTGTGCTCGGATCTGCCCACCTCCTTGCTTGTTCTACCCACTATGATTCATTTGCTCCCATTGGAAACGACAGGCTGTGGTCTATCTTCTGTGTCACAAAAATCTTAGTCCTATCAACTAGCTAGCGCTCTCTCACACTCAATTCAATTCAATTTCAATTTAATTAGCTTTATTGTCATGGGAAACATATGTTAACATTGGCAAAGCAAGTGAAGTAGATAATAAACAAAAGTGAAATAAACAATACAAATTAACAGTAAACATTACACTCACAAAAGTTCCAAAAGAATAAAGACATTTCAAATGACATATTATGTCTATATACAGCGTTATAATGATGTACAAATAGTTAAAGTACAAAAAGGGAAAATAAATAAACATAAATATGGGTTGTATTTACAATGGTGTTTGTTCTTCACTGGTTGCCCTTTTCTTGTGGCAACAGGTCACAAATATTGCTGCTGTGATGGCACACTGTGGTTTTTCACCCAGTAGATAATGGAGTTTATCAAAATTGGGTTTGTTTTCTAATTCTTTGTGAATCTGTGTAATCTGAGGGAAATATGTGTCTCTAATATGGTCATACGTTTGGCAGGAGGTTAGGAAGTGCAGCTCAGTTTCCACCTCATTTTGTGGGCAGTGTGCACATAGCCTGTCTTCTCTTGAGAGCCAGGTCTGCCTACGGCGGCCTTTCTCAATAGCAAGGCTATGTTCACTGAGTCTGTACATAGTCAAAGCTTTCCTTAAGTTAGGGTCAGTCACAGTGGTCAGGTATTCTGCCACTGTGTACTCTCTGTTTAGGGCCAAATAGCATTCTAGTTTGCTCAGTTTTTTTGTTAATTCTTTCCAATGTGTCAAGAAATTATATTTTTGTCATGATTTGGCTGGGTCTAATTGTGTTGCTGTCCTGGGGCTCTGTGGGGTCTGTTTGTGTTTGTGAACAGAGCCCCAGGACCAGCTTACTTAGGGGACTCTTCTCCAGGTTAAACCCTCTGTAGGTGATGGCTTTGTTATGGAAGGTTTGGGAATCGATTCCTTTTAGGTGGTTGTAGAAGTTAATGGCTCCTTTCTGGATTTTGATAATTAGTGGGTATCGGCCTAATTCTGCTCTGTACACAGAGGATATTTTTGCAGAATTCTGCATGCAGAGTCTCAATTGGGTGTTAATCCCATTTTGTGAATTCTTGGTTGGTGAGTGGACCCCAGACCTCACAACCATAAAGGGCAATGGGTTCTATAATTGATTCAAGTATTTTTAGCCAGATCCTAATTGGTATGTCGAATTTTATGTTCCTTTTGATGGCATAGAAGGCCCTTCTTGCCTTGTCTCTCAGATCGTTCACAGCTTTGTGGAAGTTACCTGTGGCGCTGATGTTTAGGCCGAGGTATGTCTAGTTTTTTGTGTGCTCTAGGACAACGGTGTCTAGATGGAATTTGTATTTGTGGTCCTGGCAACTGGACCTTTTTTGGAACATCATTATTTTTGTCTTACTGAGATTTACTGTCAGGGCCCAGGTCTGCAGAATCTGTGCAGAAGATCTAGGTGCTGCTGTAGGCCCTCCTTGGTTGGTGACAGAAGCACCAGATCATCAGCAAACAGTAGACATTTGACTTCAGATTCTAGTAGGGTGAGGCCGGGTGCTGCAGACTGTTCTAGTGCCCTCGCCAATTCGTTGATATATATGTTGAAGAGGGTGGGGCTTAAGCTGCATCCCTGTCTCACCCCATGGCCCTGTGGAAAGAAATGTGTGTTTTTTGCCAATTTTAACTGCACACTTGTTGTTTGTGTACATGGATTTTATAATGTTGTATGTTTTTCCCCCAACACCACTTTCTATCAAATTGGTGCATACACCTTATGAGTCAAAAGCTTTTTTGAAATCAACAAAGCATGTTTTGGTTTGTTTGTTTGTCAATTAGGGTGTGCTGGGTGAATACGTGGTCTGTCGTACGGTAATTTGGTAAAAAGCCAATTTGACATTTGCTCAGAACATGGTTTTCACTGAGGAAATGTACGAGTCTGCTGTTAATGATAATGCAGAGGATTTTCCCAAGGTTGCTGTTGACGCATATCCCACGGTAGTGATTGAGGTCATATTTGTTTCAACTTTTGTGGATTGGGGTGATCAGTCCTTGGTTCCAAATATTGGGGAAGATGCCAGAGCTGAGGATGAGATTAGAGTTTAAGTATAGCCAATTGGAATTTGTGGTCTGTATATTTTATCATTTCATTGAGGATAGTTGAGGAAGTTAAAGCGTACTGTTTGCTAGCTAGCTAACGTTAGCTGGCTGGCTAGCTAGCTAGCTAACGCTACATGTATGATCTGTGTAGTAATATTATTCAGATCTCAGAAAGCCATTTGTATTGCTAGTTATAACCTAATGTTAGCTATGTAGCTGACATTGAACGTAGTTGGTTAGCTTTAGCTACCTGCAGATTCATGCATGGTAGTAACGTTATGAGTTGGGATTATGGTTCATTGAAGAACAACATGACCTGCACCAAAGTCAAATTAGGACATAACGTTAAGCCAACGAGACAGTGTCCAAGTTCTAAAATTCTCCGGTAGAATGCCCTGCTTTAATTTCGTCACACTCACAACCCTAAGCTATTTTCAGTAATTAGCTTGCCATTAACTTCTAAATAATTATCTTCTTGTGAGTTTATTTTCCTGTAATAATGAATAAAATTAGCTCAAGTTAAAACGTTGTCAGCTATATGTTCATTATTTGAACTGGCTAGTGGCCGGGGAATTTAATCCAGGGAAACCTAAATCCGTTCTACCTAATTTCTACCAGCATGTTAAATGTGCAACCAGAGGAAAAAAAACTCTAGACCACCTTTACTCCACACACAGAGACGCATACAAAGCTCTCCCTCGCCCTCCATTTGGCAAATCTGACCATAACTCTATCCTCCTGATTCCTGCTTATAAGCAAAAACTAAAGCAGGAAGCACCAGTGACTCGGTTAATAAAAAAGTGGTCAGATGACGCAGATGCTAAGCTACAGGACTGTTTTGCTAGCACAGACTGGAACATGTTCCGGGATTCTTCAGATAGCATTGAGAGTACACCACATCAGTCACTGGCTTCATCAATAAGTGCATCGATGATGTCGTCCCCACAGTGACCGTACCCCAACCAGAAGCCATGGATTACAGGAAACATCCGCACTGAGCTAAAGGGTAGAGCTGCCGCTTTCAAGGAACGGGACTCTAACCCGGACGCTTATAAGAAATCCCGCTATGCCCTCCGACAAACCATCAAACAGGCAAAGAGTCAATACAGGACTAAGATTGAATCGTACTACACCGGCTCTGACGCTCGTCGGATGTGGCAGGGCTTGAAAACTATTACAGACTATAAAGGGAAGCAAAGCCGCAAGCTGCCCAGTGACACAAGACTTCCAGACGAGCTAAACCACTTCTATGCTCGCTTCGAGGCAAGCAACACTGAAGCATGCATGAGAGCACCAGCTGTTCCGGATGACTATGTGATCACGCTCTCCGTAGCCGATGTGAGTAAGACTTTTAAGCAGGTCAACATTCACAAGGCTGTAGGGCCAGACGGATTACCAGGACGTGTACTCCGAGCATGTGCTAACCAACTGGCAAGTGTCTTCACTGATATTTTCAACATGTCCCTGACTGAGTCTGTAATACCAACATGTTTCAAGCAGACCACCATAGTCCCCGTGCCCAAGGACTCTAAGATAACCTGCCTAAATGACTACCGACCCGTAGCACTGACGTCTGTAGCCATGAAGTGCTTTGAAAGGCTGGTCATGGCTCACATCAACAGCATTATCCCAGAAACCCTAGACCCACTCCAATTTGCATACCGCCCCAACAGATCCACAGATGATGCAATCTCTATTGCACTCCACACTGCCCTTTCCCACCTGGACAAGAGGAACACCTACGTGAGAATGCTATTCATTGACTACAGCTCAGCATTCAACACCATAGTGCCCTCTAAGCTCATCACTAAGCTAAGGATCCTGGGACTAAACACCTTCCTCTGCAACTGGATCCTGGACATCCTGACGGGCCGCCCCCAGGTGGTAAGGGTAGGTAACAACACATCTGCAACACTGATCCTCAACACGGGGGCCCCTCAGGGGTGCGTGCTCAGTCCCCTCCTGTACTCTCTGTTCACCCATGACTGCATGGCCAGGCACGACTCCAACACCATCATTAAGTTTGCAGACGACACAACAGTGGTAGGCCTGATCACCGACAACGATGAGACAGCCTATAGGGAGGAGGTCAGAGACCTGGCCGTATGGTGCCAGGACAACAACCTCTCCCTCAACGTGACCAAGACAAAGGAGATGATTGTGGACTACAGGGAAAAAAAAGAGGACTGAGCACGCACCCATTCTCATCGACGGGGCTGTAGTGGAACAGGTTGAGAGCTTCAAGTTCCTTGGTGTCCACATCACCAACGAACTATCATGGTCCAAACACACCAAGACAGTCGTGAAGAGGGACACGACAAAGCCTATTCCCCCTCAGGAGACTGAAAATATTTGCCATGGGTCCTCAGATCCTCAAAAAATTCTACAGCTGCACCATCGAGAGCATCCTGACTGGTTGCATCACCGCCTGGTATGGCAACTGCTTAGCCTCTGACCGCAAGGCACTACAGAGGGTAGTGCGTACGGCCCAGTACATCACTGGGGCCAAGCTTCCTGCCATCCAGGACCTCTATACCAGGCGGTGTCAGAGGAAGGCCCTCAAAATTGTCAAAGACTCCAGCCACCCTAGTCATAGACTGTTCTCCCTGCTACCGCACGGCAAGCGGTACCAGAGTGCCAAGTCTAGGTCCAAAAGACTTCTCAACAGCTTTTACCCCCAAGCCATAAGACTCCTGAACAGCTAATCATGGCTACCCGGACTATTTGCACTGCCCCCCCACCCCATCCTTTTTACGCTGCTGCTACTCTGTTAATTATTTATGCATAGTCACTTTAACTCTACCCACATGTACATATTACTTCAACTATCTCAACTAGCCGGTGCCCCCGCACATTGACTCTGCACCGGTACCCCCCTGTATATATAGCCTCCCTACTGTTATTTTATTTTACTTCTGCTCTTTTTTTCTCAACACTTTTTTTGTTGTTGTTTTATTTTTACTTTTTTTGTTAAAATAAATGCACTGTTGGTTAAGGGCTGTAAGTAAGCATTTCACTGTAATGTCTGCACCTGTTGTATTTGGCGCATGTGGCCAATAAAACGTGATTTGATTTGATTTGATTAGACAGTTAACTTAATGTTAGCTAGCTAGCTAACAAGCTAGAAACAAACCAACATTTTATTTTAGTTGCCTGGTTTGGTAGATTTACATATATACTAAATTCATTTTTAAACGGATGGGTTTATTGGTGTTAAAATACACCAGTTATGCTCTTTTGGACCACCAGGCTGCAGACGACATGCAGCCTGTCGTTTTTTGTGTTTATACTTTTTCATAACGACGACGACAAGTTTGATGTCGGACGACAATAGAATGTTGATGATGTCATGGTGGTAAACAGGAAGTGAAATATAAAGAATAAGGACGACAATAGAATGTTGATGATGTCACTGCGACAACTGTCTACAGACATGTCGATAGATGTAGCATAAACCAGCCTTTAGTCTTGAGATCTCTGGTTGTTTAGTTCACCACCGTACTCACTCTGTTCAGCACATGGCCTCACATGGGAAACCTTAAAGAGATGGGTGGGGCTAAGGCTTAAGAGGGTGTGACGGATGCTGAATAGGTGTAGACAAAGAAGAGCTCTCCAATAGGTTTACCAAAACATTCAAGGGCCATTTTCTCAAAAGTGGGGTTACAAGTTTATCAACTTTCAAAGCAGAATTACTTTCCCATTGTTCCTAAACTGAAGTGTATGATATACCATTTTCTAGCTCTGAGTCTCTACTTTTATCCAATGTAAAAAACACAATTTAAAATTTTGCTACATAAGACCGAATCGAGTCGGTCGGTCACAAATTACAAATAAAACACACATACACAGCTCAAATTGGTGGTAAACAGCAAGTATTTAATTGAAATTAAATAAAAATAATAAGTACCAGATCTATTGCATTTTTTGTAACAGTTTATGTAGGAGTTATTCTACGTTTTTTCTCGTTGTACTGAACACAAATATACAATGAACATTCAGCCATCATCATCACCACAGATTGCACACTATATACTGTAGTAATGCAGTCTAATACAAGCCCACCAAAAATAATCCAGGATTCAATTTTGATCAGTCCTTATTTTTTCCATAAAGAGTACAAAAGTCCGCCCAGAGTTGGAGCACATCTCCGGCACTTCTGTCGTAACTGTACACAGACCTGTCGCTCGGGGCTTATAACATCTTATAACAACTCATATAACAACTCATGATTGACAATGCCTTGAAAACACGGAAGAAACACAACAGAATAAACAATTATAGTGACATTAAAACATGTACACTGACACAGAAAGTCAGTTGTGTTAACCTGGCATGCAACAAGTAACCAAACTTGCTGAAATTAAAATGATCGTAAAAAAAAAAAGGAAAAAAAAAAAAAAGTTAATAATTGCATAAATACACTGAAATTCACCCTTTCTTTAAAATGATAGCCCAACAACATAAAATTGCATTCGATAAAAATCATGATTCCTATTCATCTAAACTTTCTTTTGTACATGAGAAGGTGCAAATAATAAACTCAGATTAATATAACAATAATATTAATAATAATAATAATAATAATAATAATAACAATAAGCCAAATCGTATCAGCTGGGTGTCATGATGATTTCACACTAGATACAGTACATACCTCGAGTGATATAACATTAGTACATACCTCGAGTGATATAACATTAGTACATACCTCGAGTGATTTAACATTAGTAATAAAAGTGTATATTATATGGCAGGGGAAAAATCAGACTGTGATTGATCATTAACTACTCATTGACTGCACTTGTGTAACAGCTCTTTAAAAGTGTTTTACTTGTCAAAAGAGACTCCAAAGAGACTCCAAAAAGTTTAAAGAAAGTGTCAAATTACAAAGTTATTTCTAGTAAACAAAGCAGCACTTCAATGCACTGTCGCCCACAGCATCATCAACATACAGAAGTATACACGACCAATAAACGAGGAGGGCTGACAACAAACTATGTTCGCACTTCACGGTCTCCACACGTACAAAACCTTTTGTGCTTAATATTTCTAACGTACGCTACATAGCTAGCTAGCGACATTAAGAGTGAAATGTGACGAGCAAAAACTATCTATTTTCTTGTGACCAACGGTTTTCATGCTACAATAAACTACGGAGATCATCCTTGGTCAGTATAATATAATAGTATGAACAAAAATATAAACGCAACATTGTAAAGTGTTGGTCCCATGTTTCATGAGCTGAAATAAAAGATCCCATACATTTTCCATACGTACAAAAATATGATTTCTCTAAAATGTTGGGCACAAATTTGTTTACATCCCTGTTAGTGGGCATTTCTCCTTTGCCAAGATAATCCATCCACCTGACCGGTGTGTCATATCAAGTAGCTCATTAAACAACATGATCGTTACACAGGTGCACCTTGTGCTGGGGACAATAAAAGGCCACTCTAAATCTGCAGTTTTGTCACTCAACACAATGCCACAGATGTCTCAAGTTGAGGGAGCGTGCAATTGGCATGCTGAGTGCAGGAATGTCCACCAGAGCTGTTGCCAGAGAATTGAATGTTAATTTCTCTACCATAAGCCGCCTCCAACCTCATTTTAGAGAATTTGGCAGTACGTCCAACCGGCCTCACAACCGCAGACCACGTGCATGGTGTCGTGTTGGCGAGCGGTTTGCTGATGTCAACGTTGTGAACAGAGTGCCCCATGGTGAAAGTGGGGTTATGGTATGGGCTGGCATAAGCTACGGACAAAGAACACATTTGCATTTTATCGATGGCAATTTGATGGCACAAAAATACCGTGACGAGATCCTGAGGCCCATTGTGAGGCCCTTTTTTTAAGGTATCTGTGACCAACAGATGCGTATCTATATTCCCAGTCATGTGAAATCCATAGATTAGGGCCTAATGAATTTATTTCAATTGACTGATTTCCGCATATGAACTGTAACTCAGTAAAATCAATGAAATTGTTGCATTTATATTTTTGTTCAGTATCTATCTATCGAGGTGATCAACAAATTCTCTCTCTCTCTCTCTCTCTCTCTCTCTCGCTCTCTCTCTCTCTCTCTCTCTCATACAGTGGGGAGAACAAGTATTTGATACACTGCTGATTTTGCAGGTTTTCCTACTTACAAAGCATGTAGAGTTCTGTAATTTTATCAAAGGTACACTTCAACTGTGAGAGACGGAATCTAAAACAAAAATCCAGAAAATCACATTGTATGATTTTTAAGTAATTCATTTCCATTTTATTGCATGACATAAGTATTTGATACATCAGAAAAGCAGAACTTAATATTTGTTACAGAAACCTTTGTTTGCAATTACAGAGATCATACGTTTCCTGTAGGTCTTGATCAGGTTTGCACACACTGTAGCAGGGATTTTGGCCCACTCCTCCATACAGACCACCTCCAGATCCTTCAGGTTTCGGGGCTGTCGCTGGGCAATCCGTACTTTCAGCTCCCTCCAAAGATGTTCTATTGGGTTCAGGTCTGGAGACTGGCTAGGCCACTCCAGGACCTTGAGATGTTTCTTACGGAGCCACTCCTTAGTTGCCCTGGCTGTGTGTTTCGGGTCGTTGTCATGCTGGAAGACCCAGCCACGACCCATCTTCAATCCTCTTACTGAGGGAAGGAGGTTGTTGGCCAAGATCTTGCGATACATGGCCCCATCCATCCTCCCCTCAATACGGTGCAGTCGTCCTGTCCCCTTTGCAGAAAAGCATCCCCAAAGAATGATGTTTCCACCTCCATGCTTCACGGTTGGGATGGTGTTCTTGGGGTTGTACTCATCCTTCTTCTTCCTCCAAACACGGCGAGTGGAGTTTAGACCAAAAAGCTATATTTTTGTCTCATCAGACCACATGACCTTCTCCAATTCCTCCTCTGGATCATCCAGATGGTCATTGGCAAACTTCAGACGGGCCTGGACATGCGCTGGCTTGAGCAGGGGGACCTTGCGTGCGCTGCAGGATTTTAATCCATGACGGCGTAGTGTGTTACTAATGGTTTTCTTTGAGACTGTGGTCCCAGCTCTCTTCAGGTCATTGACCAGGTCCTGCCGTGTAGTTCTGGGCTGATCCCTCACCTTCCTCATGATCATTGATGCCCCATGAGGTGAGATCTTGCATGGAGCCCCAGACCGAGGGTGATTGACCGTCATCTTGAACATCTTCCATTTTCTAATAATTGCGCCAACAGTTGTTGCCTTCTCACCAAGCTGCTTGCCTCTCTGGTCTTGGCCATTGTGGAGAGGTTGGAGTCTGTTTGATTGAGTGTGTGGACAGGTGTCTTTTATACAGGTAACAAGTTCAAACAGGTGCAGTTAATACAGGTAATGAGTGGAGAACAGGAGGGCTTCTTAAAGAAAAACTAACAGGTCTGTGAGAGCCGGAATTCTTACTGGTTGGTAGGTGATCAAATACTTATGTCATGCAATAAAATGCAAATTAATTACTTAAAAATCATACCATGTGATTTTCTGGATTTTTGTTTTAGTTTCTGTCTCTCACAGTTGAAGTGTACCTATGATAAAAATGACAGACCTCTACATGCTTTGTAAGTAGGAAAACCTGCAATGTCGGCAGTGTATCAAATACTTGTTCTCCCCACTGTATATATATATATATATATATATATATATATATATATATATATATATATATATATATATATATATATATTGAGGTGATCCTTGTATCCCCAAATGTTCCAGTACCAACTGTACGACAGATCTACAGCCACTCCAGTAACCTTGCTTTCATCTTAGTAGATGTGAAACCATAGAAATACAATCTATAGAACAGGCCTCCCCATTCAAGTCAAATATGGCATAATGGGTGAGATTCTATTTCTGTGTGAAACACTCGCAACCATCTCTCAGTACTGCACACATTCTACCGGAGCTAGAGATATACCTCTCCTAGAGATCCGCGACTTCAGAGACACATTCATTAACACAACCGGAGACCGCATTAAAGTCGGCTTGTGAGCCACATTTGGCCCGCGGGCCGCCAGTTTGAGATAGGGGGGAAAAAGGACGCTCATCAATCATCACAATAGATTATTTACAAACTCTTACATCAAATCGGCATCTAACAGACAAACAAGCCACATATTCTCTTCATAAGGAACAATACTGTGAAATGAACTAGAAGGTGCTTACAGGTACTGAAGAGGCATGGAGAAGGATAGTTTGTAATAATACTACAAAAATATAATGATGTGATAAAAATGAAGGAAGGGTTTCTACTGCTGCTACTAGATAGGTCTCGCTGGTTAACTGGGTCTGAGTGGACAAAACATTAAGAACACCTGCTCATTCCATGACATAGACTGACCAGTTTAATCCAGGTGAAAGCTATGATCCCTTATTGATGTCATTTGTTAAATCCACTTCAATCAGTGTAGATGAAGGGGAGGAGACAGGTTAAATAATTATTGTTAAGCCTTGAGACAATTGAGACATGGATTGTGTACGTGTGCCATTCAGAGGGTGAATGGGTAAGACAAAATAATTAAATTCCTTTGAACGGGGTATGGTAGTAGTTGCCAGGCGCACTGGTTTGTGTCAAGAACTGCAACGCTGCTGGGTTTGTCACACTGAACAGTTTCCCGTGTGTATCAAGAATGGTCCACCACCCAAAAGGACATCCAGCCAACTTGACACAACTGTGGGAAGCATTGGAGTCAACAACAGAAATGAATGGCAAATACTGTATTTTATCATTTCTTTGAGTTTTATTGGAAATAAGAATATTAATATGTTTCTAAACACTTACAACATTAATGTGGATGCTACCATGGTTACGGATAGTCCTGAATTAATCGTGAATAATGAAAGAGGGTCAAAGGTCATAGCCCCAAGCCAACCTCTCACCTTTACCAATTACAAGGGAGGTCTTTGGGTATGACCTTTGACCCTCTGTAACTTTCTCACTCATCATTATTATTCACAATTCATTCAGGATTATCCGTAATCGTAGTAGCATCCACATGAATGTTTAAGTGTTTAGAAACATATCATATTCTTATTTCCAATAAAAGTGACTCCAAAATGACACAACACATTATTTAATATTAATTTATTTTGGTCACAAAATAATCTGAAACACAACCAAAACTAACTGCAAATGCATCCAACAAGTTTGTAGAGTCACAAGCTTGATATAGTCATTGCGTGCTATGAATATGGGACCAAATACCAAACCTTTGACTTTATTTATAAGAATCTTTAGGGGTGTCAATTCCGACGCCCACCTTGGTGAGAAAAAATAAACTTATTTAACAAAATCTCTTTCTCTGAGCAATTGTATTAATATAAAATAATATAATTTCCCTTTTTTTTTGTTGTTGCATAAAATATAGTTCAGTATTTGAATTATTTGTTTTTATACAGTCTTTTGCTCATCATTATCAAGAGTGCCAATAATTATGGAGCCCACTTTATTTACTATATTTATAATTCTATTTCAGATGATAAACCTAGGATTATTTCCCTCCAGGAAACACACTACTAACATCAGCATCTCTCACAGCATCTCTCACAGCATCTCTCACAGCATCTCTCACAGCATCTCTCACAGCATCTCTCACAGGATCTCTCACAGCATCTCTCACAGCATCAGCTGAGGTAGCAAGTAAAAAGCAAGGAATGTCTAGAAACTGAAATGAGCATTTCTCCAGTCTTTTCTCCAGTCTTGACAAGCAGCAACAAACGTAATATTCTGTGACCTAAACTGTGACAAACGGAAGACACGCTAGTTCATACATACTTCAGAGGCATTACGCACATGGAGATATCAAAGCAATTTCGCAAAAATAAATACACAATCTCACTTTGATGGCAATGGCTTGATACTGTGGGCCACTCACAAATCACATCACATAAAATTAAAACAAATTAAGAAGTAAATTGCATAACTAGACATGCTAGTAATGTCAACCCACACCAAACATTTATTATTATTATTATTATTATTATTATTATTATAACAACATTCATAGTCCCCCATCATTATCATTGACTGTGTCCCAAATGGCACCATATTCCCTGTGGGAAGGGCTCTGGTCAAAAGTAGTGCACTATATAAAGGGAAATGGGACGCAGCAGTTATATTTCCCTCTGGGCTTCCGTGACTAGTGACATTATTGACACGTTACACAATCGTTTTGGAGTCAAGAGTGATTAGTCGCAGGCAATGACTGTTTTCTGTCCAACAACCATTATAACTCGTTTTTTCTTAGTTTTTTCCTGCTCTAGTTAAAAAGGCCAATGTAAGTATTTACAATATAAACAAGTTTTATCTCAGGTTTTGAGCGGAAGGTGGCTTCCCACCCTTTAGTGTCGTCTCTAAGATCTAAATTACTAGGTGATACACGGAGGATGGCGTGATGCCAGAGGTTTATTTTGGGACTGGGAAAGAAAGCAGAAATGCATTTCCTCACATTTCTCTATCTCTCTATTTCATAGGCTTTTTCCTACCCATCCGTCCCCCTAGCCTTCGTCATACTGAACCAACCACCACAGTTACGGAAACAATCGCCACTTCAATCGGTGATCCCTTTTAACCTACGTCATTCAGTGTGTTACCTGTGATTACTGGACACGTGTGTGTGTGTGTGTGTGTGTGTGTGTGTGTGTGTAGGGTGGGTGTAAGAGATGGGTGGGGTAGTATTTTAGAGAGGCAGGGGTGAGCGAGGGGGGGGGGGGGGTGTACAACACAGGCTCCCTGCTGTAGTGATGTGGGACCAGGGACCTTGGTTAGTTTCTGCATCCGTCCTCAGCGCCGCGTTCGTGCTGCAGGTTGCAGTAACAGTTCTGACAGACCCTCACCGGGGACGAGATCTTCAGACGCTTGATCTCAGACTGGAAACGACTACACCTGGGATAGAGAGAAGAGATGGAGAGAGAGAGAGACAGGCATAATGCACCGGTAAAGGTCCTTGGGATTATTTTTAGGGACGTTATAATATTAAAATTTGTTCTATTACGGCGTGTTAATTTTGGGTTAACCATTTCATGTTCATTCAGCATTAACCATTCTGCGTTTTTCTGTGAAAGGCCATAATAGTGACTGACGCTGCAAGCTAAAGGCTAATGATGATGACGGTACAACGCATCTGACGGTTGAAGATTCAATGTTTTAAAATTGTTGTTATTATTCTGTTGATTCTCCATTGGTACACCTTCAACCCTAAAATGCAGGCCAGGACGTACTTCTGACAGAAGAGCTGACCACAGTTTCTGCAGTGGTGGCGTCTCTCCGCGAGGGAGAAGCGCACGGTACATCCCGAACAGCAGTCCACCACCTCGTCCTTCACCCAGTGGTCAGCAGCAGAACGACCAGGCTGGTCACTCACTGACCAGCTGAACACCCTGCCACGACCGTCACCCACCAGGATCTTACTGTGGTCCCTGGGGGAGGAAGGGGTGGAGGAGGAGGGGGGGGGGGTGAAAGGGATGGAGGAGGGGGAGGATGAGTGATTGCTATCTATAACCAACACCTAAAGTTACATTTATGGTCCTTCAAATTCCCGATCCCTCCATCCTCCTTTTTAAGTACTGTCAGGCACCTTTCTCAAGACAAGCTCCATGTTGAGGTCTCACACACACAGTCCACCTACTTGGAGATGGCGAGGGATGTGATCTCGGCTGGCTGAGCGTTGTCCTTCCGGTTGAACGCCGTGTGCATGGTCAGTTTGCTCCGGAATACTAGCTGACGTTCCCATCTGTAGCCTATACACACACACACACACACACGCACGCACACACGCACACACACACACACACACACACACACACACACACACACACACACACACACACACACACACACACACACACACACACACACACGCTTGAACAATGCACCAGCCAGACAGGACACACTCCAGCCAGACAGGACCCACTCCAGCCAGACAGGACACACTCCATCCAGACAGGACACACTCCAGCCAGACAGGACACACTCCATCCAGACAGGACACACTCCAGCCAGACAGGATACACTCCAGCCAGACAGGACACACTCCAGCCAGACAGGACACACTCCATCCAGACAGGACACACTCCAGCCAGACAGGATACACTCCAGCCAGACAGGACCCACTCCAGCCAGCCAGGACCCACTCCAGCCAGCCAGGACCCACACCAGCCAGCCAGGAACATAATCATCCACACTGCATTGCGTAACACACATAATTCTGTTGTTGTGTATAGTGAGCTGTAGTGCTGTGGTCTGGTCTGTACCTGCTCTGAGCTGGTTATAGGGCCTCGCCTCCATGGTGGTGGGGTGTAACGGCTGGGGGACCCCCCCATGGCCTGCTATGGGGTGGGGAGGGTGAGGCTGGGGGGGAGGGTGGACCCCTGGTTTGGGGGGTGTCTGTGTCTTTCCCGTCTGTCCCTCGGAGTAGTTGACGAACACAAAGCCGTCCTTCTCGTCCAGGCTGAGGTTGTCTGACCAGCGGCGGGAGTCGTCTGACCCGCTGTCTGCTAACCAGGTGGTCCCCGGCCCCCCAGGAACTGCAGAAAGAGATTACAATGTGTATATAAAAACCAGTGTCGCGCTCTTCAACATGACCACCCGGCTCAAAGGACCAAGGAAGAGAGCGCCAGCTGGTGGATCCATATGAGGTGCTGCTGATGACAGGTCCACCCTGTTGCAGGCTGAGACGCTGACTGGGGAACTATTCAATTGATGTCTTCAAATGGTAAACATTGTCACACACTCCACCTCTTTTTATTGATTTTATTGAGCCTGTATCATATACAGGAAAGTCAATTAAGAACAATTGGGGCAATACAGATACTGACTGACTGGCTTACTGACTGGCTTACTGACTGGCTTACTGACTGACTGGCTTAATGAATGGCTTACTGACTGACTGGCTTACTGACTGACTGGCTTACTGACTGGCTGACTGACTGACTGACTGGCTTACTGACTGACTGGCTTACTGACTGGCTGACTGACTGACTGACTGGCTTACAGACTGGCTTACAGACTGGCTTACTGACTGACTGACTGACTGGCTTACTGACTGACTGACTGGCTTACTGACTGACTGACTGACTGACTGACTGACTGACTGACTGACTGGCTGACTGACTGACTGACTGGCTTACTGACTGACTGGCTTACTGACTGGCTGACTGACTGACTGACTGGCTTACAGACTGGCTTACAGACTGGCTTACTGACTGACTTACTGACTGGCTGACTGACTGACTGACTGGCTTACTGACTGACTGGCTTACTGACTGGCTGACTGACTGACTGACTGGCTTACAGACTGGCTTACA
This sequence comes from Coregonus ussuriensis, assembly GCA_031479575.1. Taxonomy (NCBI): domain Eukaryota; kingdom Metazoa; phylum Chordata; class Actinopteri; order Salmoniformes; family Salmonidae; genus Coregonus; species Coregonus ussuriensis. The sequence goes on from CM062488.1 coordinate 3,619,918, forward strand.
GACTGGCTTACTGACTGACTGACTGACTGGCTTACTGACTGACTGACTGGCTTACTGACTGACTGGCTTACTGACTGACTGGCTTACTGACTGACTGGCTGACTGGCTTACTGACTGACTGGCTTACTGACTGACTGACTGGCTTACTGACTGACTGACTGACTAGCTTACTGACTGGCTTACTGACTGGCTTACTGACTGACTGGCTTACTGACTGGCTTACTGACTGACTGGCTTACTGACTGACTGGCTTACTGACTGGCTGGCTTACTGACTGGCTTACTGACTGACTGACTGACTGACTGACTGGCTGACTGACTGACTGACTGACTGACTGGCTTACTGACTGACTGGCTGACTGACTGGCTGACTGACTGACTGACTGACTGACTGACTGGCTGACTGGCTGACTGACTGACTGGCTTACTGACTGACTGACTGGCTTACAGACTGGCTTACTGACTGACTGGCTTACTGACTGACTGGCTTACTGACTGACTGGCTTACTGACTGGCTGACTGACTTACTGACTGGCTTACTGACTGACTGACTGGCTTACTGACTGACTGACTGACTAGCTTACTGACTGGCTTACTGACTGGCTTACTGACTGACTGGCTTACTGACTGGCTTACTGACTGACTGGCTTACTGACTGACTGGCTTACTGACTGGCTGGCTTACTGACTGGCTTACTGACTGACTGACTGACTGACTTACTGACTGACTGGCTTACTGACTGACTGGCTGACTGACTGGCTGACTGGCTGACTGACTGACTGACTGACTGGCTTACTGACTGACTGGCTTACTGACTGACTGACTGACTGACTGACTTACTGACTGACTTACTGACTGGCTTACTGACTGACTGGCTTACTGACTGGCTTACTGACTGGCTTACTGACTGGCTTACTGACTGACTGACTGACTGGCTTACTGACTGACTGGCTGACTGACTGACTGGCTTACTGACTGGCTTACTGACTGACTGACTGGCTTACTGACTGACTGACTGGCTTACTGACTGACTGACTGACTTACTGACTGGCTTACTGACTGACTGGCTTACTGACTGACTGGCTTACTGACTGACTGACTGACTGACTGACTTACTGACTGACTTACTGACTGACTTACTGACTGACTGGCTTACTCACTGGCTTACTGACTGACTGACTTACTGACTGACTTACTGACTGGCTTACTGACTGACTGGCTTACTGACTGACTGGCTTACTGACTGACTGGCTTACTTACTGACTGACTGACTTACTGACTGGCTTACTGACTGACTGGCTTACTGACTGACTGGCTTACTGACTGACTGGCTTACTGACTGACTGACTGACTGACTGACTGAATGGCTTACTGACTGACTGGCTTACTGACTGACTGGCTTACTGACTGACTGACTGACTGACTTACTGACTGACTGACTTACTGACTGACTGGCTTACTCACTGGCTTACTGACTGGCTTACTGACTGACTGACTGACTGACTGACTGACTAGCTTACTGACTGGCTTACTGACTGACTGGCTTACTGACTGGCTTACTGACTGACTGGCTTACTGACTGACTGGCTTACTGACTGGCTGGCTTACTGACTGGCTTACTGACTGACTGACTGACTGACTGACTGACTTACTGACTGACTGACTTACTGACTGGCTTACTGACTGACTGGCTTACTCACTGGCTTACTGACTGGCTTACTGACTGACTGAATGGCTTACTGACTGACTGACTTACTGACTGGCTTACTGACTGACTGACTGACTGACTGACTGACTAGCTTACTGACTGGCTTACTGACTGGCTTACTGACTGGCTTACTGACTGACTGACTGACTGGCTTACTGACTGACTGGCTGACTGACTGGCTGACTGACTGACTGACTGGCTGACTGGCTGACTGGCTTACTGACTGACTGACTGACTTACTGACTGGCTTACTGACTGACTGGCTTACTGACTGACTGGCTTACTGACTGACTGACTGACTGACTGACTTACTGACTGACTTACTGACTGGCTTACTGACTGACTGGCTTACTGACTGACTGGCTTACTCACTGGCTTACTGACTGGCTTACTGACTGACTGACTGACTGGCTTACTGACTGACTGACTTACTGACTGGCTTACTGACTGACTGACTGACTGGCTTACTGACTGACTGACTTACTGACTGACTGACTGGCTTACTGACTGACTGGCTGACTGACTGACTGGCTTACTTACTGACTGGCTTACTGACTGACTGACTGGCTTACTGACTGGCTTACTGACTGACTGACTGACTTACTGACTGGCTTACTGACTGACTGGCTTACTGACTGACTGGCTTACTGACTGACTGGCTTACTGACTGACTGACTGACTGACTGACTTACTGACTGACTTACTGACTGGCTTACTGACTGACTGGCTTACTCACTGGCTTACTGACTGGCTTACTGACTGACTGACTGGCTTACTGACTGACTGGCTTACTGACTGACTGGCTTACTGACTGACTGACTGACTGACTGACTTACTGACTGACTTACTGACTGACTGGCTTACTCACTGGCTTACTGACTGGCTTACTGACTGACTGAATGGCTTACTGACTGACTGACTTACTGACTGGCTTACTGACTGACTGACTGGCTTACTGACTGACTGGCTGACTGACTGGCTGACTGACTGACTGGCTTACTTACTGACTGGCTTACTGACTGACTGACTGGCTTACTGACTGACCGGCTTACTGACTGACCGGCTTACTGACTGACTGGCTGACTGACTGACTGGCTTACTGACTGACTGGCTTACTGACTGACTGGCTTACTGACTGGCTTACTGACTGACTGGCTTACTGACTGACTGGCTTACTGACTGACTGGCTTACTGACTGACTGGCTTACTGACTGGCTTACTGACTGACTGGCTTACTGACTGGCTTACTGACTGACTGGCTTACTGACTGACTGGCTTACTGACTGACTGGCTTACTGACTGGCTTACTGACTGACTGGCTTACTGACTGACTGGCTGGCTTACTGGCTGGCTTACTGACTGGCTTACTGACTGGCTTACTGGCTGGCTTACTGACTGGCTTACTGACTGGCTTACTGACTGACTGGCTTACTGACTGACTGGCTTACTGACTGACTGGCTTACTGACTGACTGGCTTACTGACTGACTGACTGGTAAACTCACCTTTCGGTCTGTGGACGGTGCTGCCTGGTTGGCTGCCTGATCCTCCCCCGGCTGTGGCGTTGGGGCGAGGGGAGGGTTTTGACTCTGTGCTGAGGTTGGTCTCGTCTCCGTCTGACTCGCTGCTGTCGTCGTCAGCGTTGTGGGTCTCTGGTGCCTCTGCTAGAGTAGGAAGAGAGGAAGAACATTAACTTGATTGGCTATAGTCACAGGACACAGGATCTGATTGGCTATAGTCACAGGACACAGGCTCTGATTGGCTATAGTCACAGGACACAGGATCTGATTGGCTAATAGTGACAGGACACAGGATCTGATTGGCTAATAGTCACAGGATCTGACCCAAATGACACCCTATTGCTACATCGTGCTGTAGTCTACTGCACCGTATAGTGAATAGGGTGACATATGGTGTGCATTCAGACATCCCAAACCCCTCAAACACACAGACCACCCACCATTCTGGTTCTCTCTGAGATGGGATTATGACCCCTCACAACACTCTCAGAGACTTACCTACACACCCACACACTGAGAGACCTACCCAGCTTGTCCTCCGTACAGCAGTCAGGTAAATCAGGAGGCTCAATGGGCTCTGGAGCAGGGGTTTCTGGGACTTGTAGAAACTCCATCCTCCAGAACTACAGGAAGGAAGATGACATTAGAAAACTTTAAAAAAGGTCCTGGACAGTCATTCTGATTCCCATGTAAAATTGCCTTTTGAGTGACCAAAACATCACCCCTACATTGTTTTCCCCATTAGAAATGCTCATATTTTGAGAAAATGTACTTTTTCTCTCATGTCTAACTATCAGGAAGTGTGAGTGGGCAGGGAGCTACATTAGCAGGCTGAGTGAGCGGGGAGCTACATTAGCAGGCTGAGTGAGCGGGGAGTTCACCTTGACTGAAAACGGCTGTGTCAAGCAACATGGACGCAGTGAGATCATCTCAAGCTAATTTGCTGATACCGCAAATCAACTCAAACAACATTGAACATTGCATGCAACATCCAATCTGGTCATACATCACATCATGGTTTCACAAATTATTTGTGAATTGTCAGCACCAGTTTATCAAGCTAGCTAGCTAGCTACTTAATCTTGGACAATTTCAGTGTAAACTGGACAGGGGTGACATCATTCATTATATATATTGACTGCCAGACAATGTTCATATATCATGATGACTATCAATGATGTCAAGAAGTTTGTGTGAGTCTTCCGTTTGGCATCGTTTGATGTAAAGACATGACAACTGCGTCAAGAGTTTTGGGCAACCCTTCCCCGACTTATGATCCATGCTGGCTGAAGACCTGGCGAGCCAGTAACTTGCTAACACCAGACACAGATGAAAGCTATAAGTACCTTTGCCTTAAATGAATAGGGGAAGCCTCTAATGACATTTTCTGGCATGGTGCAGTCACCTTTTGGCACCTGTAGACTTAGCTACCTAGCTATGTAAACCACGCCCCTCTGCGAACACGCCTTCTGCCATGTTGGTTACAAGGCGGTACTTATTTAAATTAGGTAAGAGAATAAGATGTTACCATCGGTGTATTAAAATTAGAGGATATTGTGATGTCACAAAATGCCCTTAAAAAAATCCCACCTCCCAAGTATTTGACATTGGAGGGATTTTTCATACTTTGATCTGGTTTCATCCAAATATCATCACATTTCCTGAAGAAACCTGATGTTGACTGTTCAGGATGGTTCACTTACTGTGGGACCTTTAATATCCTGGATGAGGAATTCATTTTGAAGCATAAAAACTCAAATGTGCATACTTGTGACGGACATTCAGGGGCGATTTCCCAGACACTAAAGATCAATGAGATTCCTCATCGAGCTAGCTTTTTATTCCAGTGCCAGGGCTTAATCTGAAACCGTGCCAAGAACACAAGCTGTTGGAAGGAAGAGGAGAAGCAGCAAGAGGAACAGGAAGTGATGGCTACCCTGACGACGCCGTCGGAGTGTCCGGTGACGATGACGTTCTGCATGTCCCATTCGTTCATCTCTGACACGCAGCAGCAGAGGATCTGTTGGGAGCGGCCTGTGAAGGTGTTGGCGCTGGTTATGGGACTGCCGTTGATGCTCCACACATGGATGTAGGTCCCCGCTGCCGACACTATGTCTCCCTGTATACACACACACACACACACACACACACACACACACACACACACACACACACACACACACACACAGAGAGAGTCAGGATTTTGACATGTGGACATCATCCACTCATCCCAATTGGTGTTGATACCCAGAGAGTTTTTTTGTCCATATCTTAAACATCTAGATATTTTTGGCATATTAATGTTACGTTATTTGGCCACAGGATCCCATTAAAAAAACCTTAGAAACATGCAATCCAAAGTGTGTGTGCGTTCATTGTGAGTGTATATGAGTGCGTGTGTGTGTGTGCATTGTGAGTGTATATGAATGAGTGTGTATTGTGTGTGTATATGTGTGTGTGTGTGTGTATTGTGTGTGTATATGTGTGTGTGTGTGTGCATTGTGTGTGTATATGAATGTGTGTGTGCGTTCATTGTGAGTATATTTGAGTGTGTGTCTGCATTGTGTGTGTATATGAATGAGTGTGTGTGTGAGTGTGAATTAGGGTTATATATTTTCCCGGTATTTTACAAATGTTCTCCCGGGTAAAACGGTATTTCCCGCCAAAACGGGAAGCGTCATTCTAAAGCATATCAATATGTCTGGATTTGATTAGAGCTTCAAACAGCATGATTCAAGCCTGATGTTACCGGAGTCATACATTAAAAACATTTTATGATCCCAAGCCCTAAAAAGCCCAAATGATTGCGCCGTTATCCAATACATAGCCTATGACAGGCTACCCCACATTACGCATGACAGAAAAACATAAAAGCCCATAGATGTAGCTAGCTATATAAAGCCCATAGATGTAGCTAGCTATATAAAGCCCATAGATGTAGCTAGCTATATAAAGCCCATAGATGTAGCTAGCTATATAAAGCCCATAGATGTAGCTAGCTATATAAAGGCCATAGATGTAGCTAGCTATATAAAGCCCATAGATGTAGCTAGCTATATAAAGCCCATAGATGTAGCTAGCTATATAAAGCCCATAGATGTAGCTAGCTATATAAAGCCCATAGATGTAGCTAGCTATATAAAGCCCATAGATGTAGCTAGCTATATAAAGGCCATAGATGTAGCTAGCTATATAAAGCCCATAGATGTAGCTAGCTATATAAAGCCCATAGATGTAGCTAGCTATATAAAGGCCATAGATGTAGCTAGCTATATAAAGCCCATAGATGTAGCTAGCTATATAAAGCCCATAGATGTAGCTAGCTATATAAAGGCCATAGATGTAGCTAGCTATATAAAGCCCATAGATGTAGCTAGCTATATAAAGCCCATAGATGTAGCTAGATATATAAAGCCCATAGATGTAGGTAGCTATATAAAGCCCATAGATGTAGCTAGTTATATAAAGCCCATAGATGTAGCTAGCTATATAAAGCCCATAGATGTAGCTAGCTATATAAAGCCCATAGATGTAGCTAGCTATATAAAGCCCATAGATGTAGCTAGATATATAAAGCCCATAGATGTAGGTAGCTATATAAAGCCAATAGATGTAGCTAGTTATATAAAGCCCATAGATGTAGCTAGCTATATAAAGCCATAGATGTAGCTAGCTATATAAAAGCCCATAGATGTAGCTAGCTATATAAAGCCCATAGATGTAGCTAGCTATATAAAGCCCATAGATGTAGCTAGCTATATAAAGGCCATAGATGTAGCTAGCTATATAAAGCCCATATATGTAGCTAGCTATATAAAAGCCCATAGATGTAGCTAGCTATATAAAGCCCATAGGTGTAGCTAGCTATATAAAGCCCATAGATGTAGCTAGCTATATAAAGCCCATAGATGTAGCTAGCTATATAAAGCCTTGATGACAGCTTTGCACACTCTTGGCATTCTCTCAGCCAGCTTTATGAGGTAGTCACCTGGAATGCATTTCAATTAACAGGTGTGCCTTCTTAAAAGTTAATTTGTGGAATTTATTTCCTTCTTAATGCGTTTGAGCCAATCAGTTGTGTTGTGACAAGGTAGGGGGAGGGGTATACAGAAGATAGCCCTATTTGGTAAAAGACCAAGTCCAAATTATGGCAAGAACAGCTCAAATAAGCAAAGAGAAACGACAGTCCATCATTACTTTAAGACATGAAGGTCAGTCAATCAGGGAAATGTCAAGAACTTTGAACGTTTCTTCAAGTGCAGTCGCAAAAACCATCAAGCGCTATGATGAAACTGGTTCTCATGAGGACCGCCACAGGAAAGGAAGACCCAGAGTTACCTCTGCTGCAGAGGATAAGTTCATTAGAGTTACCAGCCTCAGAAATTGCAGCCCAAATAAATGCTTCACAGAGTTCAAGTAACAGACACATTTAAACATCAACTGTTCAGAGGAGACTGTGAATCAGGCCTTCATGGTCGAATTGCTGCAAAGAAACCGCTATTAAAGGACACCAATAATAAGAAGAGACTTGCTTGGGCCAAGAAACACGAGCAATGGACATTAGACCGGTGGAAATTTGTCCTTTGGTCTGATGAGTCCAAATTTGAGATTTTTGGTTCCAACTGCTGTGTCTTTGTGAGATACAGAGTAGGTGAACAGATGATCTCCGCATGTGTGGTTCCCACCGTGAAGAATGGAGGAGGAGGTGTTATGGTGTGGGGGTGCTTTGCTGGTGACACTGTCAGTGATTAATTTAGAATTCAAGGCACACTTAACCAGCATGGCTACCACAGCATTCTACAGCGATACACCATCCCATCTGGTTTGGGCTTAGTGGGATTATCATTTGTTTTTCAACAGGACAATGACCCAACACACCTCCAGGCTGTGTAAGGGCTATTTTACCAAGCTGGTTGAGGGAATGCCAAGAGTGTGCAAAGGCAAAGGGTGGCTACTTTGAAGGCAAAGGGTGGCTACTTTGAAGAATATTTTTGATTTGTTTAACACTTTTTGGGTTACTATGTGTTATTTCATAGTTTTGATGTCTTCACTATTATTCTACAATGTAGAAAATAGTAAAAAAAATAAAGAAAAACCCTGGAATGAGTAGGTGTGTCCAAACTTTTGACTGGTACTGCATGTCAATCTTGAACAGGATTAGGCCTATCTATTTTGGATGCAATTTGAATGGAATTTATGGCGAGAGACTGTGAAAGAGTGTTCCGCATGCGCACGGATTTAAAGCAACGATATTATTTAAAAATAAGGTGATCCCGGAAAGCCATGGAGAGGTGTAAATTAGACACACATTCAGTCTTTATATTACCGTAGCATAGGCTCTGCTGCATTCAGTCGTTATATTACCGTAGCATAGGCTATGCTGCATTCTGTCTTTATATTACCGTAGCATAGGCTCTGCTGATAGGCTATGCTGCATTCTGTCTTTATATTACCGTAGCATAGGCTCTGCTGCATTCAGTCTTTATATTACCGTAGCATAGGCTCTGCTGCATTCAGTCTTTACATTACCGTAGCATAGGCTCTGCTGCATTCAGTCTTTATATTACCGTAGCATAGGCTCTGCTGCATTCAGTCTTTCTATTACCGTAGCATAGGCTCTGCTGCATTCAGTCTTTATATTACCGTAGCATAGGCTCTGCTGCATTCAGTCTTTATATTACCGTAGCATAGGCTCTGCTGCATTCAGTCTTTATATTACCGTAGCATAGGCTATGCTGCATTCTGTCTTTATATTACCGTAGCATAGGCTCTGCTGCATTCAGTCTTTATATTACCGTAGCATAGGCTCTGCTGCATTCTGTCTTTATATTACCGTAGCATAGGCTCTGCTGCATTCTGTCTTTATATTACCGTAGCATAGGCTATGCTGCATTCTGTCTTTATATTACCTTAGCATAGGCTCTGCTGCATTCTGTCTTTATATTACCGTAGCATAGGCTCTGCTGCATTCAGTCTTTATATTACCGTAGCATAGGCTCTGCTGCATTCTGTCTTTATATCACCGTAGCATAGGCTCTGCTGCATTCTGTCTTTATATTACCGTAGCATAGGCTCTGCTGCATTCTGTCTTTATATTACCGTAGCATAGGCTATGCTGCATTCTGTCTTTATATTACCGTAGCATAGGCTCTGCCGCATTCAGTCTTTATATTACAGTAGCATAGGCTATGCTGCATTCAGTCTTTATATTACCGTAGCATAGTCTATGCTGCATTCAGTCTTTATATTACCGTAGCATAGGCTCTGCTGCATTCAGTCTTTATATTACCGTAGCATAGGCTATGCTGCATTCAGTCTTTATATTACCGTAGCATAGGCTATGCTGCATTCAGTCTTTATATTACCGTAGCATAGGCTATGCTGCATTCAGTCTTTATATTACCGTAGCATAGGCTCTGCTGCATTCTGTCTTTATATTACCGTAGCATAGGCTATGCTGCATTCAGTCTTTATATTACCGTAGCATAGGCTCTGCTGCATTCAGTCTTTATATTACCGTAGCATAGGCTCTGCTGCATTCTGTCTTTATATTACCGTAGCATAGGCTATGCTGCATTCTGTCTTTATATTACCGTAGCATAGGCTATGCTGTATTCTGTCTTTATATTACCGTAGCATAGGCTATGCTGCATTCAGTCTTTATATTACCGTAGCATAGGCTATGCTGCATTCAGTCTTTATATTACCGTAGCATAGGCTATGCTGCATTCAGTCTTTATATTACCGTAGCATAGGCTATGCTGCATTCTGTCTTTATATTACCGTAGCATAGGCTATGCTGCATTCAGTCATTACATTACCGTAGCATAGGCTCTGCTGCATTCAGTCTTTATATTACCGTAGCATAGGCTCTGCTGCATTCAGTCTTTATATTACCGTAGCATAGGCTCTGCTGCATTCAGTCTTTATATTACCGTAGCATAGGCTCTGCTGCATTCTGTCTTTATATTACCGTAGCATAGGCTATGCTGCATTCAGTCTTTATATTACCGTAGCATAGGCTATGCTGCATTCAGTCTTTATATTACCGTATTATAGGCTCTGCTGCATTCAGTCTTTATATTACCGTAGCATAGGCTCTGCTGCATTCAGTCTTTATATTACCGTAGCATAGGCTATGCTGCATTCAGTCTTTATATTACCGTAGCATAAGCTCTGCTGCATTCTGTCTTTATATTACCGTAGCATAGGCTATGCTGCATTCAGTCTTTATATTACCGTAGCATAGGCTCTGCTGCATTCTGTCTTTATATTACCGTAGCATAGGCTATGCTGCATTCAGTCTTTATATTACCGTAGCATAGGCTCTGCTGCATTCAGTCTTTATATTACCGTAGCATAGGCTATGCTGCATTCAGTCTTTATATTACCGTAGCATAGGCTCTGCTGCATTCTGTCTTTATATTACCGTAGCATAGGCTATGCTGCAGCAAATGTAGGTCTACCTTTCACAAGAAAAATAAAAAAGTTACCATGATGAGATGATACATGCATTGTGAACTGCGCTCCATACTGAGGTGGACTGTCTGAGCGTTGATGACTGATCGTGCAGAGCGCAGAGAGAAGGCCGTGGCCCGTAGAGAAGCCAGATTTAGACATTGCATATAATTTAACAGTTCCATTTCACATCATACTGTTCATATAAATAATTTATTATAATTTACCCGTTTCTCACAGTTATTTATCCCGGGAAAAGGGAGTGGGTTTGGGAGGTAAATCTCGGTAACACGGTTCCCACTATTCAAGCCTAGTGTGAATGTGTGTGTGTGTGTGTGTGTGTGCATTGAGAGTGTGTATGAATAAGTGTGTGTGTGTGTGTGTGTGTGAGTATTGAGAGTGTGTATGAATAAGTGTGTGTGTGTTTGAGAGTGTGTATGAATAAGTGTGTGTGTGTGTGAGTGTGTGTGCATTGAGAGTGTGTATGAATAAGTGTGTGTGTGTGTGTGAGTGTGTGTGTGCATTGAGTGTGTGTGTGTGTGTGTGTGTGCGTGTGTGTGTGTGTGTGTGAGAGTTCATCTGTTTGTGTTCTACCCACCGTGAGTTCGTTGATGCAGAGGGCGGAGACGGGGGCCCTGTGTCCTCTGAGCTGGGTGATGAAGGACAGTTTGTTAAGGTCCCAGATGATGCAGGTCCTGTCTCTAGAGCCAGACACCAAGATGTGGTACGCCGACGAGGCTGTCAGGCTGGTTACTGCATCTGTATGGCCCAGCAATGCCTGGCAGGGGAAGGACACATAGGGTACACAGAGATGTTACAGACATGGTAGACACACACAGGCAGGGACACTCTCTAATGTCTTGTGTGTCATGGCATAACGGAACCCCACACTAATAATACTGACCTCTATGAGAACTGGGAGCAACGTCATCATCGACAACGATGGACAGCATTGAAGCAAAGTAAGTGTGTATATATATATATTTAGCTCTCTTCTGAGAGTCTGGTGACCTGAGAGTCTGGTGACCTGAGAGTCTGGTGACCTGAGAGTCTGGTGACCTGAGAGTCTCACGGTAATTAACCGTTCATTAACATAAACACATTTAGCATCTCCGGGCATTCACGCATACAAGCTATATACACGTTTTGTTAGACTTCAGTGCGGCTTTTGACATTATCGATCATAGTCTGCTGCTGGAAAAAACGTATGTGTTATGGCTTTACACCCCCTGCTATAATGTGGATAAAGAGTTACCTGTCTAACAGAACACAGAGGGTGTTTCTTTAATGGAAGCCTCTCCAACATAATCCAGGTAGAATCAGGAATTCCCCAGGGCAGTTGTCTAGGCCCCTTACTTTTTAAAATCTTTACTAACGACATGCCACTGGCCTTGAGTAAAGCCAGTGTGTCTATGTATGCGGATGACTCAACACTATACACGTCAGCTACTACAGCGACTGAAATGACTGCCACACTTAAGAGCTACAGTTAGTTTCAGAATGGGTGGAAAGGAATAAGTTAGTCCTGAATATTTCAAGTCTGGTTACCTGAGAGTCTGGTTACCTGAGAGTCTGGTTACCTGAGAGTCTGGTGACCTGAGAGTCTGGTGACCTGAGAGTCTGGTGACCTGAGAGTCTGGTGACCTGAGAGTCTGGTGACCTGAGAGTCTGGTGACCTGAGAGTCTGGTGACCTGAGAGTCTGGTGACCTGAGAGTCTGGTGACCTGAGAGTCTGGTTACCTGAGAGTCTGGTGACCTGAGAGTCTGGTGACCTGAGAGTCTGGTGACCTGAGAGTCTGGTGACCTGAGAATCTAGTTACCTGTTTGAGTGTGAGAGTCTAGTTACCTGTTTGAGTGTTAGGGTCTAGTTACCTGTTTGAGTGTGAGGGTCTAGTTACCTGTTTGAGTGTGAGGGTCTAGTTACCTGTTTGAGTGTGAGGGTCTAGTTACCTGTTTGAGTGTGAGAGTCTAGTTACCTGTTTGAGTGTGAGAGTCTAGTTACCTGTTTGAGTGTGAGGGTCTAGTTACCTGTTTGAGTGTGAGGGTCTAGTTACCTGTTTGAGTGTGAGGGTCTAGTTACCTGTTTGAGTGTGAGGGTCTAGTTACCTGTTTGAGTGTGAGGGTCTAGTTACCTGTTTGAGTGTGAGGGTCTAGTTACCTGTTTGAGTGTGAGGGTCTAGTTACCTGTTTGAGTGTGAGGGTCTAGTTACCTGTTTGAGTGTGAGGGTCTAGTTACCTGTTTGAGTGTGAGGGTCTTGGCCCTCTCCTTGGATGTAGCAGTCTCCCAGACACAGATGGCAGTACTGGTTCCCCCGGTGATGACCAGCTTGGGGTTGGGGCAGATGGCACACAGGATCTGACCCCACTCCGACAAACACTCATACACCACCACCGCCTATAGGGGAGATGCAGGGGATTGGTTAGTAAGGGGGAAGGAGACAGGGGATTGGTTAGTCAGGGGGAAGGAGACAGGGGATTGGTTAGTAAGGGGGAAGGAGACAGGGGATTGGTTAGTAAGGGGGAAGGAGACAGGGGATTGGTTAGTAAGGGGGAAGGAGACAGGGGATTGGTTAGTAAGGGGGAAGGAGACAGGGGATTGGTTAGTAAGGGGGAAGGAGACAGGGGAGTGGTTAGTCAGGGGGAAGGAGACAGGGGATTGGTTAGTCAGGGGGAAGGAGACAGGGGATTGGTTAGTCAGGGGGAAGGGGATTGGTTAGTCAGGGGGAAGGGGATTGGCTAAGGTTAGTTCTGTCTTGTTGGAGACTCACATCAGCTGTAAGGGTTGCAGCTATCTGACCTAGGGCTGCGGTTGTCATGACATTTTGTCAGCCGGTAACTGTCATGCAAATGACTGCCGGTCTCACGGTAATTAACCGTTCATTAACATAAACACATTTAGCATCTCCGGGCATTCATGCATAGAAGCTATATACACGTTTTGTTAGAATTCAGTGTGGCTTTTGACCCCCTGCTATATTGTGGAAAAATAGTTACCTGTCTAACAGAACACAGAGGGTGTTTCTTTAATGGAAGCTTCTCCAACATAATCCAGGTAGAATCAGGAATTCCCCAGGGCAGCTGTCTAGGCCCCTTACTTTTTTCAATCTTTACTAACGACATGCCACTGGCCTTGAGTAAAGCCAGTGTGTCTATGTATGCGGATGACTCAACACTATACACGTCAGCTACTACAGCAACTGAAATAACTGCAACACTTAACAGAGTTGCAGTTAGTTTCGGAATGGGTGGCAAGGAATAAGTTAGTCCTAAATATTTCAAAAACTAAAAGCATTGTATTTGGAACAAATCATTCACTAAACCCTAAACTTCAACTAAATCTTGTAATGAATAATGTGGAAATTGAGCAAGTTGAGGTGACGCAATTGCTTGACGTAACCCTGGATTGTAAACTGTCATGGTCAAAACACATTGATACAACAGTAGCTAAGATGGGGAGATGTCTGTCTATAATAAAGCACTGCTCTGCCTTCTTAACAGCACTATCAACAGGGCAGGTCCCACAGGCCCTAGTTTTGTCACACTTGGACTACTGGCAGGTGCCACAAAGAGGGTCTTAGGAAAATTGCAATTTGCTCAGAACAGGCCAGCATAGCTGGCCCTTGGATGTACACCGAGAGCCAACAATTTATATTTTTATTTTGTATTATTATTATTTTTGGTAATAAAACAAAAACACAATTTTGGGGTAGATCAGCTTTAATATTGCAGATAGATTATAACTTCCATCAATGTAATTGTCTTCATCACTTCCAATCCCCCATGTTTTTTTTTCTCTCGCAAATATACAGTTGAAGTCGGAATTTTACATACCCCTTAGCCAAATACATTTAAACTCAGTTTTTCCACAATTCCTGACATTTAATCCTAGTAAAAATTCCCTGTCTTAGGTCATTTAGTATCACCACTTTATTTTAAGAATGTGACATGTCAGAATAATAGAAGAGATAATGATTTATTTCAGCTTTTATTTCATTCATCACATTCCCAGCGAGTCAGAAGTTTACATACACTCAGTATTTGGTAGCATTGCCTTTAAATTGTTTAACTTGGGTCAAACGTTTCGGGTAGCCTTCCACAAGCTTCCGACTGTCACGCCCTGGCTCTGGGGACTATGTTATGTTGAGCCAGGGTATGTAAGTCTATGTTTGTATATCTATGTGGGCCTGAGTGACTCCCAATCAGAGGCAACGAGTGTCAGCTGGTTGTCTCTGATTGGGAGCCATATTTAACTATCGGTCTTTTCACTTTGTGTTGTGGTTTCTTGTTCCGTTAAGGTTTGTTCGTGTTGTAACCTTAGACGTCACGCATCGTTGGTTATTGTTTTGATCGTGTGATCAGTTAATAAATATATATTATGTTCACCTTCAACGCTGCGCATTGGTCCTCTCTCGTAGACGATCGTGACACCGACAATAAGTTGGGTCAATTTTGGCCAACATTAACAATGTCTACACTGTATTTCTGATCAATTTGATGTTATTTTAATGGACAAAAAAAATGCTTTTCTTTCGAAAACAAGGACATTTCTAAGTGACCCCAAACTTTTGAACGGTAGAGTACATACATACACATATATATCCTTTAAAAATATATATTTCCCTTTATTACTTTCCAACCCCACCACCCCTTCCCTAATTGGAGTAAACTAGTGAACAACAACGCTTAGGCCTCTACTTCCAGCTTATACATACTATATACATTTTATGGACACAGTCAATTTGACAATAATTCTATTTTGTTTGTTTTTACTCCTGATCTTCTTCTACTCTCAACCTCTCCGATCATTTTCATGATGTCCATCCGGTTTGCTTCTATATGCCATATCTTTCTAACTGTGCTCTTTCACAAAAGCTCTCAACCTACAACCTATACACTTATTATGGACACAGTATGCTATACATTATTAGTTATCTTGTTGTTATTAGTTGTTGTTAGTTGTTATTAGTCCCATCCTTCAACTCCATTCAACACCTCCCATCTATCTCTTAACACCATCCATATTGGATTTCTATTTGCCATATATACTTCAACTGTACTGTGATGTTTCACAAAAGTTCTGAACCCTTCTATTCTCATTGTTTCTACAGATTGTAAATTGAAAATAAACATTTTTGCTAAAAGTATTATTATATTATTGATCGATTGACTATGACTTTTCAGATCACCCAGTAGTGCTATCTGCAGGGTTAGCTCCAGGTAAATATTGCAATCCTTCAGCCATTCCTGGACCTGTGACCAAAAACAAGCTATAAATGGACAGAACCAAAACAAATGATCTAATGATTCTTCGCAGCAAAATCTGCAGAGCTGGGAAGATTGTATCCCCCATATAAATAACATTCTATTGGTAGCAAGAATTTTGTATAATAATTTAAATTGAATAATTCTAAGTTCATAAACAATATACCATGGAATCAGTACGTCAAAAATCTCTTCCCAACTATTTTGCAATCTATATGGGACGGCTGTCAATCCTTTGGTCTTTAAATGAAACTGGTATACTTTTTTATTTATCACCATTTTCTTTAACCAATTATGTTTTTTAATGCAGGGCCGACAGACAAGTTCCTTACTTTTTCCCCCTTCCACTTTCCTCTTCCATTTTTGCGGTAATGCTGCAATTATTTGGTTGTAATTTTGGGTAGCGCAAAGACATTTCCATATGTTTTTGTTAGCTGCATGTGCGGCATAATTCCACCAGTACTACCTATGATATCATTTACGAAGATTATACCTTTTTTAAACATTTTGTCAAAAAATAATGTTTTGTTATCAATTAGTATATTTGAGTTTAACCACAATATTTGTTGCATTATTTGTTCTGTCGTTTCTGGAGGATTAAATTGAAATTGCAACCAACTTTCTGTGGTTTGATTTAGAAATAGTGATATTTGGGAGATTATTTCCTTTTCAAATAACTGAAAGTGAGAGGTTGTAATCTGAATAAAGGGAAAAAGGCCATTCTTGAACATGGGTGTAAAAGTGAGTCTCTCTCTCTCTCTCTCTCTCTCTCTCTCTCTCTGTCTCTGTCTCTGTCTCTGTCTCTGTCTCTGTCTCTGTCTCTGTCTCTGTCTCTGTCTCTGTCTCTGTCTCTGTCTCTGTCTCTGTCTCTGTCTCTCTCTCTCTCTCTCTCTCTCTCTCTCTCTCTCTCTCTCTCTCTCTCTCTCTCTCTCTCTCTCTCTCTCTCTCTCTCTCTCTCTCTCTCTCTCTCTCTCTCTCTCTCTCTCTCTCTCTCTCTCTCTCTCTCTCTCTCATTAATAAAGTACCAAACCAATTGGCTTCTCTGCAGCTTCCCTCCCTCGGACCAGACCGGGTGTGGACCCAACTGGGTCCCTATGTTTAACAAATTAATTAGTGCATATTGTGTCCCCGGCTGGGAAAGCCCAGGGTCCATTTCGGAACGGGACCTCTTAAGGTCGTGTCTACACTTGACACTTACATGCGACTTCTGCTATCAGAATACGAAGATCGCATTGAAAAGACGGGTCTAGACACATAAAAGTCACTTTGTGGTCGGATTGTGTTCAGATCTGGCTGACCACCTCAGTCTGGACGCAATCAGGCTAGCGAAAGTTTGGGAAACCCTGATCTAACATACCTTGTCTGACTCGTAGTTGGCCAGTCTGCAGGAGAGGTCTGCGTAACCCCAGGCAAAGGTCTTGTTACAGACAGGCGGTTGTAGGACCTTATTCTGCTCCACAGCCAGAACGCCCTTATCAGTACACACTATCTGACCCACCGGCTCCTTCAGCTCTGAAAAACACACACACAAAAAATTGTTGTGATTGTGATTCTTCAGAAGTCACTTTGCATGCACCCACACATACACAGAGACACAGTTTCTGCTAGTGCTAATTTCTATGATACAGATGAAGGGAGGAATATGAAAGGAAAACGGTATCAGACAAACCGTGGGCTATACAGTTTATAACTACAACTGTTGTTGCTTAAATAGTCCCAATGACTCAATAGTGTGACATAGGTGCTAATACAAGAGTGTGTGTGTTAGCCTAGCCTACCTTTGACAGGGGCTAGTAATACAAGAGTGTGTGTGTTAGCCTAGCCTACCTTTGACAGGGGCTAGTAATACAAGAGTGTGTGTGTTAGCCTAGCCTACCTTTGACGGGGGTTAGGGAGGGTCTGAGGTTGTCCAGGTGATGGAAGAAGATCTTGTCAGCGGTTGAGGAGAGAGAGACGGGCACGCCCCCCGCCATCTCCCCGTTAGACTTGCTACGTACGCGCTTCGGAGGGTGGGGCTTCTTAAACAACTGGGATGAGACAAACGACAGATAGAGGGGTGAAAGTTCATAGTAGATTCTAGAGCCTTCAAACTCAACTCTGGACCTTGAAGCCAGTTCCACTCCATTTAGACCTGGGACACCGGCTGGGTGCAATTAATTATCAGACAGAACAGAAAACCAGCAGGCTCCGGACCTCGTAGGGTAAGAGTTGAATCACCCTGTCCTAGAGTATACCTGCAACATGTTTACATAAAATTGCAGTATGCATGAGAAAAATCCCTTGACATGCTTTTAAATGCACAGCTAACTGATACAATCCATTTCCACTAGCATTGCTTCATTCTCCAAAATGCTAGCCAGGAGATTCTGGATGTTGCTAAACAACCAGGTAACAAACTTTAAAACTGTTTAAATGAAATGACAACACCTTAGGTAAGTCGAATTGTTGTTATACAGTGCCTTCAGAAAGTATTCACACCCCTTAATTTATTCCACATTTTGTTGTGTAACAACCTGAATTTAAAATGGATTAAAATTGTGATTTTTTTTGTCACTGGCCGACAGACAATACCCCATAATGTCAAAGTAGAATTATGTTTTTCCTTTTTTTTTTATTCTTTTTTTTTTTTTACAAATTAATAAAAAATGAAAAGGTGAAATGTATTGAGTTAATAAGTATTCAACCCCTTTGTTATGGCAAGCCTAAATAAGTTCAGGAGTAAAAATGTGCTTAACAAGTCACATAATAAGTGCATGGACTCACTCTGTGTGTAATAATAGTGCTTAACATGATTTTTGAACGACTACTTCATTTCTGTACCCCACACATACAATTATCTGTAGGGTACAACCACAAAGACCAGGGAGGTTTTCCAATACCCCGCAAAGAAGGCCACCTTTTAGACGGCTAAAAATTAAAATAAAAGCAGACATTGAATATCTTTTTGAGCATGGTGAAGTTATTAATTACACTTTGGATGGTGTATCAATACACCCAGGTCACTACAAAGATTCAGGCGTCCTTCCTAACTCAGTTGCCGGAGAGGAAGGAAACCGCTCAGGGATTTCACCATGTGGCCAATGGTGACTTTAAAACAGTTACAGAGTTTAATGGCTCTGAGGATGGATCAACAACATTGTAGTTAATTCACAATACTAACCTAATTGACAGAGTGAAAAGAAGGAATCCTGTAGAGAATAAAATTATTCCAAAACATGCATCCTGTTTGCAACAAGGCACTAAAGTAATACTGCAAAAAATGTTGCAAAGCAATTAACTTTGTCATGTTTGGGGCAAATCCAAAACAACACATTACTGAGTACCACTCTCCATATTTTCAAGCATCGTGCTGGCTGCATCATGGTATGGGTATGCTTGTAATCATTAAGGACTGGAGAGTTTTTCAGGATAAAAAATAAACGGCATGGCACTAAGCACAGGCACAATCCTAGGGGAAAACCTGGTTCAGTCTGCTTTCCACCAGACACTGGGAGATGAATTCACCTTTCAGCAGGACAATAACCTAAAACACAAGGCCAAATCTACATTGGAGTTGCTTACAAAGAAGACAGTGAATGATCCTGAGTGGCAAAGTTACATGTTTGACTTAAATCTACTTGAAATTCTATGGCAAGACCTACAAATGGTTGTCTATCAATGATCAACAACCAATTTGACAGAGCTTGATGAATTTTTTTAAAGAATAATGTGCAAATATTGTACAATACAGGTGTGCAAAGCTCTTATAGACTTACCCAGAAAGACTCACAGCTGTAATCACCGCCAAAGGTGTTTCTAACATCAAATCAAATCAAATCACATTTTATTGGTCACATGCGCCGAATACAACAGGTGCAGACATTACAGTGAAATGCTTACTTACAGCCCTTAACCAACAGTGCATTTATTTTAAACAAAAAAAGTAAAAATAAAACAACAACAAAAAAAAGTGTTGAGAAAAAAAAGAGCAGAAGTAAAATAAAGTGACAGTAGGGAGGCTATATATACAGTAAAATAAAGTGACAGTAGGGAGGCTATATATACAGTAAAATAAAGTGACAGTAGGGAGGCTATATATACAGTAAAATAAAGTGACAGTAGGGAGGCTATATATACAGTAAAATAAAGTGACAGTAGGGAGGCTATATATACAGGGGGGTGCAGAGTCAATGTG
Organism: Coregonus ussuriensis; assembly: GCA_031479575.1. Classification (NCBI taxonomy): domain Eukaryota; kingdom Metazoa; phylum Chordata; class Actinopteri; order Salmoniformes; family Salmonidae; genus Coregonus; species Coregonus ussuriensis. The sequence continues at coordinate 3,640,038 of CM062488.1, forward strand.
CGGGGGCACCGGCTAGTTGAGGTAGTTGAGGTAATATGTACATGTGGGTAGAGTTAAAGTGACTGTGCATAAATAATTAACAGAGTAGCAGCAGTGTAAAAAGGATGGGGTGGGGGGGGGCAGTGCAAATAGTCCGGGTAGCCATGATTAGCTGTTCAGGAGTCTTATGGGTTGGGGGTAGAAGCTGTTGAGAAGTCTTTTGGACCTAGACTTGGCACTCCGGTACCGCTTGCCGTGCGGTAGCAGAGAGAACAGTCTATGACTAGGGTGGCTGGAGTCTTTGACAATTTTGAGGGCCTTCCTCTGACACCGCCTGGTATAGAGGTCCTGGATGGCAGGAAGCTTGGCCCCAGTGATGTACTGGGCCGTACGCACTACCCTCTGTAGTGCCTTGTGGTCGGAGGCCGAGCAGTTGCCATACTAACATGTATTGACTCATGGGTGTGAATACTTACGTAAATTAGATATTTCTGTATTTAATTCTCAATAAATTTGCTAACATTTCTAAAAACGTTTTCACTTTGTCATTAAGGGGGTGTTGTCTGTAGATGAGTGAGAAAAAATAATCATTTGAATCCATTTTGAATTCAGGCTGTAACAACAACAAAATGTGCAATAAATTAATGGGTATGAATACTTTCTGAAGGCACTGTACCTGTTTGGGGATCTGCCCGAAGTTGTTGATGAACCCGATGGTGGCGGTCTCCTTGAGGGGGTCGTTGATGTTGTAGATGTCCACCTGGCCCTCGTAGAACAGGTGGTGGAACACATTGACCGCCTCCACCGCCGGGGGACCCTGCTGCTTGAAGCCAAAGATCAGGTCGATCCACTCATGGAGGTGGGCGCTGACGTAGTCACACTCCAGAGCCTGGAGGAAAGACACGTTATGTAGGAGAACGCTGGAACACAAGCTGGCCCACGTGAAGCGTGTTCAGACACAGACAGACAAATGGTTGATCGGTACCCACCTGTCGATGGACTCTGATGAACTCTCGGGGGTCTCCCTTGGCCCATGGAGGCAGAAGGACGTCTCCTAGTCTAATCCCATTCTGTTTGGCACCTGTTAAGACATCAGGGCAAACTCTTATTTACTAGTCTAATCCCATTCTGTTTGGCACCTGTTAAGACATCAGGGCAAACTCTTATTTACTAGTCTCTAAACATGGTACTATTAAGTGGTAGGATCCAATGAGAGAGAGAGAGAGACTGAAATAGAAAGAGACATACAGAAAGAGAGAGAGAGAGAGAGACTGAAATAGAAAGAGACATACAGAAAGAGAGAGAGAGAGAGACTGAAATAGAAAGAGACATACAGAAAGAGAGAGAGAGAGAGACTGAAATAGAAAGAGACATACAGAAAGAGAGAGAGAGAGAGACTGAAATAGAAAGAGACATACAGAAAGAGAGAGAGAGAGAGAGACTGAAATAGAAAGAGACATACAGAAAGAGAGAGAGAGAGAGAGACTGAAATAGAAAGAGACATACAGAAAGAGAGAGAGAGAGACTGAAATAGAAAGAGACATACAGAAAGAGAGAGAGAGAGAGCTGTTTGTGACCTGTTGCCACAAGAAAAGGGCAACCAGTGAAGAACAAACACCATTATAAATACAACCCATATTTATGTTTATTTATTTTCCCATTTGTACTTTAACTATTTGCACATTGTTACAACACGGTATATATACATAATATGACATTTGAAATGTCTTTATTCTTTTGAAACTTCTGAGTGTAATGTTTACTGTTAATATTTATTGTTTATTTCACTTTTGTTTACTATCTACTTCACTTGCTTTGGCAATGTTAACACACGTTTCCCATGCCAATAAAGCCCTTAAATTGAATTGAAATTGAATTGAGAGCAGAGACTCATATAGACAGTAGAGAGGAGAGCTAGCGTTCTGACTGACATAGGAAAACATTTTTTTCAGTTAGCTCTGACAGAATGGTATTAAACTGACCTAGGTCAAAGTTGTTGGAGTTGAGCATGAACTCTGGCAGGTAGAAGAACTCCGGGATGAGCTCCTTGACGTCGGCCATGTTGTGTTTGGAGGCAGAGAGCCAGGCCTCACGCATGCTGTGGAACATCCTGTCAGCCAGGTCAAAGTGACCTCCCTGTGGGGTGGGGAGAGGGAAGGCAGACATGACACACACACACACACACACACACACTAGAGACACCACCACAGGCATCGTCTCCACCAACGCACAGCTCCCAGAGAGGAAAGGTCATCGTTGGTATTCAAACCACATTCAACACAGGCGGTTTACTGTCTCTGGTTAATATCAGTGGGGGAAACTCTGATGAAGCCTGAATATTTCACTACCGTGCATCCAGAGACAAACAGACAATCCTAACCTTATCACCAAGCCTTAGAAAAAAACAAGCGGTAAAAAATTATAAAAAACATTGGTAAACTTGGACCCCAATTCAATCAACTGCAGATACAGAAAACTGCAACTTTTGAGTTTGGATCAAGCCCCTTTCCTCTCCTCCTCTCCTCCTCTCCCCTCCTTTATTCTCTCCATCCTTTCCACCTCCCTCTCCTCCTCTCCTCTCCCCTCCTTTCCTCCCCCTCTCCTCCTTTCCTTTCTCCTCCCCCCTCTCCTCTCCCCCCTCTCCTCCTTTCCTCTCCTCCTTTCCTCTCTCCTCCTTTCCTCTCCTCCTTTCCTCTCTCCTCCTTACCCCTCTCCCCTCTCCTCCTTTCCCCTCTCCTCCTCTCCTCCTCTCCTCCTTTCCTCTCTCCTCCTCTTCTCCTTTCCTCTCTCCTCCTCCTTCACCCTCTCCTTTCCTCTCTCCTCCTCCTTCCCCTTCTCCTTTCCTCTCTCCTCCTCTTTCACCCTCTCCTTTCCTCTCTCCTCCTCTTCTCCTTTCCTCTCTCCTCTTCTCCTTTCCTCTCTCCTCCTCTCCTCCTTACCCCTCTCCTCCTCTCCTCCTTTCCTCTCTCCTCCTTTCCTCTCTCCTCCTCTCCTCCTTTCCTCTCTCCTCCTCTTCTCCTTTCCTCTCTCCTCCTCTTCTCCTTTCCTCTCTCCTCCTCTTCTCCTTTCCTCTCCCCTCTCCTCCTTACCCCTCTCCTCCTCTCCTCCTTTCCTCCTCTTCTCCTTTCCTCTCTCCTCCTTTCCCTTCTCCTCCTCTCCTCCTTTCCTCTCGCCTCCTCTTCTCCTTTCCTCTCCCCTCCTCCTCTCCCCTCTCACTAAAAATGAAAGTTCCAAAGTTGAATTTGACGCTCCTCAAGGTTCAATGCTTGGATCTCTACTATTTTCTCTATATGCGTTACCCCTTGGAATCACCTGAATGTTCCAGATCGTTCCACTATACAAGACAGTAGTGTGTGTTGAGTCTGCGGACCGTGTGTTTGGGGAGTCTGCGGACCGTGTGTTTGGGGAGTCTGCGGACCGTGTGTTTGAGGATGTCTGCGGACCGTGTGTTTGAGGATGTCTGCGGACCGTGTGTTTGTGGGTGAAGTTGTACCTGAAGCCTGAGGAAAATCTGAGTGAAGGGTTCCATGCGGACCAGGTAGGAAGCCACAATCATTGCTGAGGAGTAGTGTGTCCCATAGTGATACGCTGGGGTCTCACCTAAAACAGACACACGTTTTAGAAGAACACTTCATAGTCCAGAAGCGGAAACAGAAATATGTATTTTTGCAAGACAAACATTTTACTAAAGGGCCAATTTCCCACACAGGTGAATTCTAGTGTTGGACTAAAAAAGCTTGTTGTAGCATTCCCATTGAAATATCTTTGCACTCCAGGATAAGGATAATGCGTAACCTGTGTCCGGGAAACTGGCCCTAGGGGGTGTAGCTAAACAGGCAGTTAGTTGGTCAGAATACTGTGTGTTTGTCTTACTGGTGGGGTCCTCCCAGTCCTTGAACCTCTTCTTGTACTGGGTTAGCCTGTCATCCGTCTGGGCTCCCATTGGTTTAGCCAGGTTCCGGAACGTCTGTGGGTTGTTCAGGTCCAACTCCTAGGAACCAGATCAATCCCAGTTTAATCACACTACATTCCATTTACATGCTGTGTAATCATGAATAATAACTATAACGTCTGATATCATTAACAAATCGGTCCTTGAAACAAAGAGTTGGACGTTATAGAGTTTGTCCATTTACATAAGTCCAGGTAATGTCTACCGCTCAGGTAGTCGGGTAAGGTGCTGATGGAATTAGGCCTACAGTTGTGGAAGGACATAGCCGCAATAGGAGTGTGGTTCTGACAGCGGTACACGTCAAATCAAATCAAATCAAATTTTATTGGTCACATGCGCCGAATACAACAGGTGCAGACATTACAGTGAAATGCTTACTTACAGCCCTTAACCAACAGTGCATTTATTTTAAACAAAAAAGTAAGAATAAAACAACAACAAAAAAGTGTTGAGAAAAAAAGAGCAGAAGTAAAATAAAGTGACAGTAGGGAGGCTATATATACAGTAAAATAAAGTGACAGTAGGGAGGCTATATATACAGGGGGGTACCGTTGCATAGTCAATGTGCGGGGGCACCGGCTAGTTGAGGTAGTTGAGGTAATATGTACATGTGGGTAGAGTTAAAGTGACTATGCATAAATACTTAACAGAGTAGCAGCAGCGTAAAAAGGATGGGGTGGGGGGGCAGTGCAAATAGTCCGGGTAGCCATGATTAGCTGTTCAGGAGTCTTATGGCTTGGGGGTAGAAGCTGTTGAGAAGTCTTTTGGACCTAGACTTGGCACTCCTGTACCGCTTGCCGTGCGGTAGCAGAGAGAACAGTCTATGACTAGGGTGGCTGGAGTCTTTGACAATTTTGAGGGCCTTCCTCTGACACCGCCTGGTATAGAGGTCCTGGATGGCAGGGAGCTTTGCCCCAGTGATGTACTGGGCCGTACGCACTACCCTCTGTAGTGCCTTGCGGTCAGAGGCCAAGCAGTTTCCATACCAGGCGGTGATGCAACCAGTCAGGATGCTCTCGATGGTGCAGCTGTAGAATTTTTTGAGGATCTGAGGACCCATGCCAAATCTTTTTAGTCTCCTGAGGGGGAATAGGCTTTGTCGTGCCCTCTTCACGACTGTCTTGGTGTGTTTGGACCATGATAGTTCGTTGGTGATGTGGACACCAAGGAACTTGAAGCTCTCAACCTGTTCCACTACAGCCCCGTCGATGAGAATGGGGGCGTGCTCAGTCCTCTTTTTTTTCCTGTAGTCCACAATCATCTCCTTTGTCTTGGTCACGTTGAGGGAGAGGTTGTTGTCCTGGCACCACACGGCCAGATCTCTGACCTCCTCCCTATAGGCTGTCTCATCGTTGTCGGTGATCAGGCCTACCACTGTTGTGTCGTCGGCAAACTTAATGATGGTGTTGGAGTCGTGCCTGGCCATGCAGTCATGGGTGAACAGAGAGTACAGGAGGGGACTGAGCACGCACCCCTGAGGGGCCCCCGTGTTGAGGATCAGTGTGGCAGATGTGTTGTTACCTACCCTTACCACCTGGGGGCGGCCCGTCAGGAAGTCCAGGATCCAGTTGCAGAGGGAGGTGTTTAGTCCCAGGATCTTTAGCTTAGTGATGAGCTTAGAGGGCACTATGGTGTTGAATGCTGAGCTGTAGTCAATGAATAGCATTCTCACGTAGGTGTTCCTCTTGTCCAGGTGGGAAAGGGCAGTGTGGAGTGCGATAGAGATTGCATCATCTGTGGATCTGTTGGGGCGGTATGCAAATTGGAGTGGGTCTAGGGTTTCTGGGATTATGCTGTTGATGTGAGCCATGACCAGTCTTTCAAAGCACTTCATGGCTACAGACGTCAGTGCTACGGGTCGGTAGTCATTTAGGCAGGTTATCTTAGAGTTCTTGGGCACGGGGACTATGGTGGTCTGCTTGAAACATGTTGGTATTACAGACTCAGTCAGGGACATGTTGAAAATGTCAGTGAAGACACTTGCCAGTTGGTCAGCACATGCTCGGAGTACACGTCCTGGTAATCCGTCTGGCCCTGCGGCCTTGTGAATGTTGACCTGCTTAAAAGTCTTACTCACATCGGCTACGGAGAGCGTGATCACATAGTCGTCCGGAACAGCTGGTGCTCTCATGCATGCTTCAGTGTTGCTTGCCTCGAAGCGAGCATAGAAGTGGTTTAGCTCGTCTGGTAGGCTTGTGTCACTGGGCAGCTCGCGGCTGTGCTTCCCTTTGTAGTCTGTAATAGTTTTCAAGCCCTGCCACATCCGACGAGCGTCAGAGCCAGTGTAGTATGATTCAATCTTAGACCTGTATTGACTCTTTGCCTGTTTGATGGTTCGTCGGAGGTCATAGCGGGATTTCTTATAAGCGTCCGGGTTAGAGTCCCGTTCCTTGAAAGCGGCAGCTCTACCCTTTAGCTCAGTGCGGATGTTTCCTGTAATCCATGGCTTCTGGTTGGGGTATGTACGTACGGTCACTGTGGGGACGACATCATCGATGCACTTATTGATGAAGCCAGTGACTGATGTGGTGTACTCCTCAATGCTGTCTGAAGAATCCCGGAACATGTTCCAGTCTGTGCTAGCAAAACAGTCCTGTAGCTTAGCATCTGCGTCATCTGACCACTTTTTTATTAGCCGAATCACTGGTGCTTCCTGCTTCAGTTTTTGCTTATAAGCAGGAATCAGGAGGATAGAGTTATGGTCAGATTTGCCAAATGGAGGGCGAGGGAGAGCTTTGTATGCGTCTCTGTGTGTGGAGTAAAGGTGGTCTAGAGTTTTTTCCCCTCTGGTTGCACATTTAACATGCTGGTAGAAATGAGGTAGAACGGATTTAAGTTTCCCTGCATTAAAGTCCCCGGCTACTAGGAGCGCTGCATCTGGATGAGCGTTTTCCTGTTGATTAATGGCCTTGTACAACTCATTCAGTGCAATCTTAATGCCAGCATTGGTTTGTGGTGGTAAATAGACAGCTATGAAAAATATAGATGAAAACTCTCTTGGTAAATAGTGTGGTCTACAGCTCAGATATCCAGTATAGCATTACTATGTATGTACTGTGTTGTTACCTCAGAGTCGTAGTCTGCCAGGATCCAGGGGAAGACGGGGTACTGCATCAGGTCGTTGTAGGAGCGACCAGCCAGTGTGTTGAGATGCATCAGGTACTGGAAGTTACTGATCTCTCCACGCTATGGAAACACAGAGAGGACACTATAGTTACTGATCTCTCCACGCTATGGAAACACAGAGAGGACACTATAGTTACTGATCTCTCCACGCTATGGAAACACAGAGAGGACACTATAGTTACTGATCTCACCACGCTATGGAAACACAGAGAGGACACTATAGTTACTGATCTCTCCACGCTATGGAAACACAGAGAGGACACTATAGTTACTGATCTCTCCACGCTATGGAAACACAGAGAGGACACTATAGTTACTGATCTCTCCACGCTATGGAAACAGAGGACACTATAGTTACTGATCTCTCCACGCTATGGAAACACAGAGAGGACACTATAGTTACTGATCTCTCCACGCTATGGAAACACAGAGAGGACACTATAGTTACTGACATCTCCACGCTATGGAAACAGAGAGGACACTATAGTTACTGATCTCTCCACGCTATGGAAACAGAGGACACTATAGTTACTGATCTCTCCACGCTATGGAAACAGAGGACACTATAGTTACTGATCTCTCCACGCTATGGAAACACAGAGAGGACACTATAGTTACTGATCTCTCCACGCTATGGAAACACAGAGAGGACACTATAGTTACTGATCTCTCCACGCTATGGAAACACAGAGAGGACACTATAGTTACTGATCTCTCCACGCTATGGAAACACAGAGAGGACACTATAGTTACTGATCTCTCCACGCTATGGAAACAGAGGACACTATAGTTACTGATCTCTCCACGCTATGGAAACACAGAGAGGACACTATAGTTACTGATCTCTCCACGCTATGGAAACACAGAGAGGACACTATAGTTACTGATCTCTCCACGCTATGGAAACAGAGGACACTATAGTTACTGATCTCTCCACGCTATGGAAACACAGAGAGGACACTATAGTTACTGATCTCTCCACGCTATGGAAACAGAGGACACTATAGTTACTGATCTCTCCACGCTATGGAAACAGAGGACACTATAGTTACTGATCTCTCCACGCTATGGAAACAGAGGACACTATAGTTACTGATCTCTCCACCCTATGGAAACAGAGGACACTATAGTTACTGATCTCTCCACGCTATGGAAACACAGAGAGGACACTATAGTTACTGATCTCTCCACGCTATGGAAACACAGAGAGGACACTATAGTTACTGATCTCTCCACGCTATGGAAACACAGAGAGGACACTATAGTTACTGATCTCTCCACGCTATGGAAACACAGAGAGGACACTATAGTTACTGATCTCTCCACGCTATGGAAACAGAGGACACTATAGTTACTGATCTCTCCACGCTATGGAAACAGAGGACAATATAGTTACTGATCTCTCCACGCTATGGAAACACAGAGAGGACACTATAGTTACTGATCTCTCCGCGCTATGGAAACACAGAGAGGACACTATAGTTACTGATCTCTCCACGCTATGGAAACAGAGGACACTATAGTTACTGATCTCTCCACGCTATGGAAACAGAGGACACTATAGTTACTGATCTCTCCACGCTATGGAAACAGAGGACACTATAGTTACTGATCTCTCCACGCTATGGAAACAGAGAGGACACTATAGTTACTGATCTCTCCACGCTATGGAAACAGAGGACACTATAGTTACTGATCTCTCCACGCTATGGAAACAGAGGACACTATAGTTACTGATCTCTCCACGCTATGGAAACAGAGGACACTATAGTTACTGATCTCTCCACGCTATGGAAACAGAGGACACTATAGTTACTGATCTCTCCACGCTATGGAAACAGAGGACACTATAGTTACTGATCTCTCCACGCTATGGAAACAGAGAGGACACTATAGTTACTGATCTCTCCACGCTATGGAAACAGAGGACACTATAGTTACTGATCTCTCCACGCTATGGAAACAGAGGACACTATAGTTACTGATCTCTCCACGCTATGGAAACAGAGGACACTATAGTTACTGATCTCTCCACGCTATGGAAACAGAGGACACTACTGTCAGATCTCAACATTAAAGTAACCCTTATTCATACAGATTCTTCTCATTGAGATAAAAATCGCCTTACATGAGAGACCTGTTAGAACGCCTTCCTGCGGTTGGCTACAATACCACAGAGAAAAGCCATTTACTTGGTATTTATTCAAGTAGAATTGTTGTAACCTACCTCCCATCTCTGGGTGACAGATTTCTCTCCTACCAGAGTGCTGAGTAGCCCAGACCTGATGGAAGACATTGAAGACAGGTGTGGCAGTTACAATAGAAGACTGTATGTATATTTGTGTCATGGTGTAAAACACTGTATGAAAAAGAGGAAGTACCCCTGTTCTACACTGGTGTTGGGCCTCTGTCCTGAGACTGACTCGGAGCTGTCAGCCAGAGATGGAACCACCGCTAGGAACCTGGACATGGAGAGAGGAGAAAACGGCAACAGGAGAGATCATCACTGTCCTTTTGGGAGTAATACTGTACTTGGCAAATGCGCTCGCTAACACATAGAGCTGTACGTCACCTTTAGCAGCATGGCAACAGTGTTAGAAAAATTAACTTTTCAATGAGCACAACAGTACCTCTGGTACACCTTGTTGCGGACTCCTTTCTGGAAGGCCAGCAGGTAGTTCCTCCCGTCTCCTGAGAACACCTCCACAGCCATGGGTTGCAGCAGGTATCGTCTCTTGTGGACCTCCTTGATGTCCTCGTAGGCAAAGATACTGCAGGTCCTCTTCAGCTGGCTCTGACCCTGCCTCGCCCCTCTGGGGATGATGGTCTCATGCAGGCTGGAGACAGAGAGACATGTCAAAACCCCAGCTTCTCCTTGAATATCCCCACCCCACTGCCAGTTAGACTTTTAGGATCTTTTCCAGAACTAAAACACCTGTTTCAACTAATTAACTAATCAGCAAGCCTTTGGTTAGTTGAATCAGCCAGGTGAGGTAGTTATAAATGCTAAATAACTCTTTAGAAACCATAGCGACCGTCGACGGCCTTTCTTTAAATGACTATTACGGCTGCGAACGGCCTTGTCTTTCTAACAATAATATATGTAGCGCAAAATGTACTTGCAAACAACCTGTTGTCGTATTCGCGTGGTTGTTGTCATCAACAACTCTCTATGTCCCCTATCCTCCCGGCCGGCTCGGTCCTCCCCTCCAGCTCCGTGGCTTGACGACTCATTGAGAGCTCACAGAACAGGGCTCCGGGCAGCCGAGCGGAAATGGAGGAAAACTAGACTCCCTGCGGACCTGTCATCTTTTCACTCCCTCTTCTCTACATTTTCTTCCTCTGTTTCTGCTGCTAAAGCCACTTTCTACCACTCTAAATTTCAAGCCTCTGCCTCTAACCCTAGGAAGCTCTTTGCCACCTTCTCCTCCCTGCTGAATCCTCCTCCTCCTCCTCCTCCTCCCTCTCTGTGGATGACTTTGTCAACCATTTTGAAAAGAAGGTTGACGACATCCGATCCTCATTTACTAAGTCAAATGACATCGCTGGTCCTGCTCACACTGCCCTACCCTATGCTTTGACTCTTTCTCCCCTCTCTCTCCAGATGAAATCTTGCGACTTGTGACGGCCGGCTGCCCAACAACCTGCCCGCCTGACCCTATCCCCTCCTCTCTTCTCCAGACCATTTCCGGAGACCTTCTCCCTTACCTCACCTCGCTCATTAACTCATCCTTGACCGCTGGCTATGTCCCTTCCGTCGTCAAGAGAGCGAGAGTTGCACCCCTCCTCAAAAAACCTACACTCGATCCCTCCGATGTCAACAACTACAGACCAGTATCCCTTCTTTCTTTTCTCTCCAAAACTCTTGAGCGTGCCGTCTCTAGCCAACTCTCCTGCTATCTCTCTCAGAATTACCTTCTTGATCCAAACCAGTCAAGTTTCAAGACTGGTCATTCAACTGAGACTGCTCTTCTCTGTGTCACGGAGGCTCTCCGCACTGCTAAAGCTAACTCTCTCTCCTCTGCTCTTTTCCTTCTAGACCTATCCGCTGCCTTTGATACTGTGAACCATCAGATCCTCCTCTCCACCCTCTCCGAGTTGGGCATCTCCGGCGCTGCTCACTCTTGGATTGCGTCCTTCCTGACAGGTTGTTCCTACCAGGTGGCGTGGCGAGAATCTGTCTCCGCACCACGTGCTCTCACCACTGGTGTCCCCCAGGTCTCAGTTCTAGGCCCTCTCCTATTCTCTCTATACACCAAGTCACTTGGCTCTGTCATATCCTCACATGGTCTCTCCTATCATTGCTACGCAGACGACACACAATTCAATTTCTCCTTTCCCCCTTCTGATAACCAGGTGGCGAATCGCATCTCTGGCAGACATATCAGTGTGGATGTCGGATCACCACCTCAAGCTGAACCTCGGCAAGACGGAGCTGCTCTTCCTCCCGGGGAAGGACTGCCCGCTCCATGATCTCGCCATCACGGTTGAAAACTCCATTGTGTCCTCCTCCCAGAGTGCAAAGAACCTTGGCGTGACCCTGGACAACACCCTATCGTTCTCCGCTAACATCAAATCGGTGACCCGATCCTGCAGGTTCATGCTCTACAACATTCGCAGATTACAACCCTAACTTACACAGGAAGCGGCACAGGTCCTAATCCAGGCACTTGTCATCTCCCGTCTGGATTACTGCAACTCGCTGTTGGCTGGGCTCCCTGCCTGTGCCATTAAACCCCTACAACTTATCCAGAACGCTGCAGCCAGTCTGGTGTTCAACCTTCCCAAGTTCTCTCATGACACCCCGCTCCTCCGCACACTCCACTGGCTTCCAGTTGAAGCTCGCATCTACTACAAAACCATGGTGCTTGCCTACGGAGCTGTGAGGGGAACGGAACCTCCTTACCTTCAGGCTCTGATCAGACCCTATACCCAAACGAGGGCACTACGTTCATCCACCTCTGGCCTGCTAGCCCCCCTACCTCTACGGAAGCACAGTTCCCGCTCAGCCCAGTCAAAGCTATTCGCTGCTCTGGCACCCCAATGGTGGAACAAGCTCCCCCACGACGCCAGGACAGCGGAGTCACTGACCACCTTCCGGAGACACTTGAAACCCTACCTCTTTAAGGAATACCTGGAATAGTATAACAGTAATCCTTCTACCCCCCCCCCCCCCTCCCCCACAAAACAAAAAATAAAATAAAAAGTGGAGTGGTTGTCCCACTGGCTATCCTAAGTTGAATGCACCAATTTGTAAGTCGCTCTGGATAGCGTAGAAAAACCTGCAAAATCGGTAGTGTATCAAATACTTGTTCTCCCCACTGTATGTATTCACCCCCTTTGCTATGAAGCCCCTAAATAAGATCTGGTGCAACCAATTACCTTCAGAAGTCACATAATTAGTTAAATAAAGTCCACCTGTGTGCAATCTAAGTGTCACATGATCTGTCACATGATCTCAGTATATATACACCTGTTCTGAAAGGCCCCAGAGTCTGCAACACCACTAAGCAAGGGGCACAACCAAGCAAGCGGCACCATGAAGACCAAGGAGCTCTCCAAACAGGTCAGGGACAAAGTTGTGGAGAAGTACAGATCAGTGTTGGATTATTAAAAAACATCTGAAGCTTTGAACATCCCACGGAGCACCATTAAATCCATTATTAAAAAATGGAAAGAATATGGCACAACAAACCTGCCAAGAGAGGGCCGCCCACCAAAACTCACGGACCATGCAAGGAGGGCATTAATCCGAGAGGCAACAAAGAGACCAAAGATAACCCTGAAGGAGCTGCAAAGCTCCACAGCGGATATTGGAGTATCTGTCAATAGGACCACTTTAAGCCGTAACTCCACAGAGCTGGGCTTTACGGAAGAGTGGCCAGAAAAAAGCCATTGCTTAAAGAAAAAAATAAGCAAACACGTTTGGTGTTCGCCAAAAGGCATGTGGGAGACTCCCCAAACAAATGGAAGACGGTACTCTGGTCAGATGTGACTAAAATTGAGCTTTTTGGCCATCAAGGAAAACCCTATGTCTGGTGTAAACCCAACACCTCTCATCACCCCTCAGAACACCATCCCCACAGTGAAGCATGGTGGTGGCAGCATCATGCTGTGGGGATGTTTTTCATCGGCAGGGACTGGGAAACTGGTCAGTATTGAAGGAATGATGGATGGCGCTAAATTCAGGGAAATTCTTGAGGGAAACTTCTTTCACTCTTCCAGAGATTTGAGACTGGGATGGAGGTTCACCTTCCAGCAGGACAATGACCCTAAGCATACTGCTAAAGCAACACTTGAGTGGTTTAAGGGGAAACATTTAAATGTGTAGGAATGGCCTAGTCAAAGGCCAGACCTCAATCCAATTGAGAATCTGTGGTATGACTTAAAGATTGCTGTACACCAGCGGAACCCATCCAACTTGAAGGAGCTGGATCAGTTTTTCCTTGAAGAATGGGCAAAAATCCTAGTGGCTAGATGTGCCAAGCTTATAGAGACATACCCCAAGCGACTTGCAGCTGTAATTGCTGCAAAAGGTGGCTCTATAAAGTATTGAAGTTGGGCGGGTGAATAGTTATGCACGCTCAAGTTCTGTTTTTTTGTCATATTTCTTGTTTGTTTCACAATAAAACATATTTTGCATCTTCGAAGTGGTAGGCATGTTGTGTAAATAAAATGATACAACCCCCCCCAAAATCCATTTTAATTCCAGGTTGTAAGGCAACAAAATAGGAAAAATGCCAAGGGGAAAAATACCACTGTAAGCCAACGTCGTTTTAGAGAATTTGGCAATACATTCAACCGGCCTCACAAACGCAGACCACATGTAACCAGCCAAGGACCTCCACATCCGGCTTTTTCACCTGTGGGATCGTCTGAGACCAGCCACCCGCACAGCTGATGGAACTGTGGGTTTGCACAGCCAAGTAATTTCTGCACCAACTGTCAGAAACTGTCTCAGGGAAGCTCATCTGCGTGCTCGTCGTCCTCACCAGGGTCTTGACCTGACTGCAGTTCGGCATCGTAACCGACTTCAGTGGGCAAATGCTCACCTTCGATGGCCACTGTCACACTCTTCATGGATGAATCCCGGTTTCAACTGTACCGGGCAGATGGCAGACAGCGTGTATGGCGTTGTGTGGGCGAGCGGTTTGCTGATGTCAACGTTGTGAACAGAGTGTCCCATGGTGGCGGTAGGGTTATGATATGGGCAGGCATAAGCTACGAACAACGAACACAATTGCCTTTAATCGATGGCAATTGGAATGCACAGAGATACCGTGACGAGATCCTGAGGCCCATTGTCGTGGTATTCATCTGCCGCCATCACCTCATGCTTCAGCATGATAATGCACAACCCCACGTCACAAGGATCCGTACACATTTCCTGGAAGCTGAACATTTCCCAGTTCTTCCATGGCCTGCATACTCACCAGACAGACATGTCTCCCATTGAGCATATTTGGGATGCTCTGGATTGGCGTGTTCCAGTTCCCGCCAATATCCAGCAACTTCGCACAACCATTGAAGAGGAGTGGGACAACATTCCACAGGCCAGAATCAACAGCCTGATCAACTCTATGTGAAGGAGATGTGTCGTGCTGCATGAGGCAAATGGTGGTCACACCAGATACTGACTGGTTCTCTGATCCACGCCCCTACCTTTTTTAAAAAGGTATCGGTGACCAACAGATGCATTTCTGCATTCCCCGTCATGTGAAATTCATAGATTTGGGCCTAATGAATTTATTTAAATTGACTGATTTCCTTATATGAAATTGTTGCATTTATATTTTTCTTCAGTGTATGTTGGTTGGTCATACAGGTTTCGGACACGTCCTTGCACTTTGAAAAGCGATGATGTCGAGGTGAGTGAAATAAGTAAAACAGTAGATATATGTTTGGTGTTGTCGATGTTTGATGCTGTGGAAATTTGGGGAATAACTCTCAGATTAGCACATCCTGTCATGATCACTTGGTTGGTACAGGCGAGCACATCAGCGGTGGAGCTCGAATGATTGCTCTCGGTCTCATGGAAATAGCTGCAGTGATTAGCTGTATACAGTCAGCTAGCTAACTAGTTGGTAGTTTTGTCGTTTCTACCGATGTAATTCGTATGGAAACGGCCCAAGCTGGTGGCGCTAGCTAGCTAGCTAGCTAGTTAGTCTGTCAGGCAAGAAAATGTGTGTGTAGCGGTAATTTTGGGCCACGCTCACGAATCGTCAACCTCAGCTGTCATTTTCACTAGCTAGCCATACAAACAACCAGCTAACTAGCCAGCGAAATGAAGGCTAGCGTTATTAGTGTTTATGTGTAGGTCTTAAGGTTAGGGTTTGTCATGTTTGCTAGGTACATATATTCATAGGCTATGCACTGCCTTGTTTTCCTACTACTTGACAGCTTAGCTGTCGTGTTAGGGTAGATGCCTGCGCAGTGGAGCTCATATGATATTGAGTTGCAGTGATATTTGTTTACGTAGCCAGCTAACACGTTGCTTGTTTTGTCCTGTTTCTACCGACGCAATTAATTTGTAAACTGTCCCAGCTTCGTAACTAATCGGCTAACATTGGCGAACTCTGTAGTTAGTCTGTCAGGCAAGAAAGCGAGAGTTGATTGGAGGCGAGAGAGAGATGATGTTCCTGACCACAAATGTATCCTATTTGTTGCTCCACTCTCTCTCCCTCTGTTACTCTGTTCCTCTAAGTCAGTGAAACCGAGGGCAGTGATGTGGGGAGTCAGGGCTCAGCAGCAGAAGGCAGGGAGGAAGAGGAGTTAGAGATGATAGATGGGATAGAGATGTGGAGCGAGGAGGTAGGAGGGAGAGAGTGAAGAGGAGAGTAAAGAGGAGGGAGAGGAGGGTGGAGGGAGAGAGGAAGAGGAGGTAGAGGACAGTGGAGGGAGAGAGTGAAGAGGAGGGAGAGGAGAGGAGAGTGGAGGGAGAGGAGAGAGAGTGAAGAGGAGGGAGAGGAGAGTGGAGGGAGAGGAGAGTGGAGGGAGAGGAGAGTGAAGAGGAGGGAGAGGAGAGTGGAGGGAGAGAGTGAAGAGGAGGGAGAGGAGAGTGGAGGGAGAGGAGAGTGGAGGGAGAGAGTGAAGAGGAAGGAGAGGAGGGTGGAGGGAGAGAGTGAAGAGGAGGGAGAGGAGAGTGGAGGGAGAGGGGAGTGGAGGGAGAGAGTGAAGAGGAGGGAGAGGAGAGTGGAGGGAGAGGAGAGTGGAGGGAGAGGAGAGTGAAGAGGAGGGAGAGGAGAGTGGAGGGAGAGGAGAGTGGAGGGAGAGAGTGAAGAGGAGAGTAAAGAGGAGGGAGAGGAGGGTGGAGGGAGAGAGGAAGAGGAGGGAGAGGAGAGTGGAGGGAGAGAGTGAAGAGGAGGGAGAGGAGAGGAGAGTGGAGGGAGAGGAGAGAGAGGAGAGTGGAGGGAGAGAGTGAAGGGGAGGGAGAGGAGAGTGGAGGGAGAGGAGAGTGGAGGGAGAGAGTGAAGAGGAAGGAGAGGAGGGTGGAGGGAGAGAGTGAAGAGGAGAGTGGAGGGAGAGGAGAGTGGAGGGAGAGGAGAGTGGAGGGAGAGAGAGAGTGAAGAGGAGGGAGAGGAGAGTGGAGGGAGAGAGTGAAGAGGAGGTAGGGGAGAGTGGAGGGAGAGGAGAGTGGAGGGAGAGAGTGAAGAGGAGGGAGAGGAGAGTGGAGGGAGAGAGTGAAGAGGAGGGAGAGGAGAGTGGAGGGAGAGGAGAGTGGAGGGAGAGGAGAGTGGAGGGAGAGAGTGAAGAGGAAGGAGAGGAGGGTGGAGGGAGAGAGTGAAGAGGAGGGAGAGGAGAGTGGAGGGAGAGGAGAGTGGAGGGAGAGAGTGATGAGGAGAGAGGAGAGTGGAGGGAGAGGAGAGTGAAGAGGAGGGAGAGGAGAGTGGAGGGAGAGGACAGTGGAGGGAGAGGAGAGTGGAGGGAGAGAGTGAAGAGGAAGGAGAGGAGGGTGGATGGAGAGAGTGAAGAGGAGGGAGAGGAGAGTGGAGGGAGAGGAGAGTGGAGGGAGAGGAGAGTGGAGGGAGAGAGTGAAGAGGAGGGAGAGGAGAGTGGAGGGAGAGGAGAGTGGAGGGAGAGAGTGAAGAGGAAGGAGAGGAGAGTGGAGGGAGAGGAGAGTGAAGAGGAGGGAGAGGAGAGTGGAGGGAGAGGAGAGTGGAGGGAGAGAGTGAAGAGGAAGGAGAGGAGAGGAGGGAGAGGAGAGTGGAGGGACATGTTTTGGGCTAAATGCAAACACTAAAGTGACAGTATGAAATATGAATTTGTCCTACAAATCTTTTATTGTCTCTGAACAGTTGTTGGGTTTTGTATCTTAATCTGTCTCTATCTAATACTTGTTGCATTCACTGAATTGTTGTTAAAGTAGGCTACTATTTCTACATTTTGTGTCAGCCCTGGTCTGTACTAAATCTTATTGAGAGAGGTTACCTACATTTTGAAATGGTCTCTGAGTAGTTTGCATTTTTACAGAAGTAAGAAACATTGTCAATCAAATATTCTACTTTGTGTGGGTTTTGAAATAATCTCTTTATATTGTCCTCAGGTCACATTTTGGATAATTGTTTAAATATTTATATGTAAATTATATTTATAAGTATACTTGGTACATTTTGAGTGAGTAATTTTATCAAATGTACTACAATTTAAATAATCTAGGGTTTTTCTGTTGTGTTGAGTGTTAATAGTTTTTTTGATAGTGAGTGTCTTTACACAATGGAAGACAAAATGAGAGTTGTCACATTAAACAAAATGGTTGCTATTCAGCCTGGATAATTGTCCTCGTCACTTGCTAGCTAGCTACTCAACTTCAGCTAACTCAGTTACTTCAAACATTGAACATGGAATGAGAAGCTGCATTTTTGTTTGTTTGAGCTTTTTTTTCTATTGGCATTTGCTTGGATTTGTCGATGATAATGACGTCGATGCGTGATTTCGACTGGCGCAAAAAAAGTTGTCTTGTCTGGGCACTGTTCACTCTATGTATGGTACAGAGATTGAAATTCGAAAGTGAAACATTAGCCGTGATCGAATACTCATACTAATATACTGTATACTACATACTTAATGAGTATATACTACATACTATATACTATTAGTTCATTTTTAGTATACTGTAAACGAACTGTATCCTTTCAGTTGAGCGTACTAGCGCTTCGCCTGTCTACCGGAAATTGATACTGTTGCTATGCAACCTGTTGCTAGCTTGTTAGCATAACAAATTACTAGCTAGACATCTTACGACTTCATTAACAATGTCCATTGAGAACGCACAACGACCATACCACTTAGCTAAGCTAAGAATGACGTGAATAATCAAGTCAATAAACGTTGGGTAGTTAAGTTAGATGGCATATAGTTAATTTACTGGCAGGTAGCTTAGTGGGTAAGAGCGTTGTGCCAGTAACCGAAAGGTCGCTGGTTCTAATCCCCGAGCCGACTAGGTGAAAAATCTGTCGATGTGCCCTTAAGCAAGGCACTTAACCCTAATTGCTCCTGTAAGTCGCTCTGGATAAGAGCGTCTGCTAAATGTATAATAAATATTGGTCCTCTGTAGCTCAGCTGGTAGAGCACGGTGCTTGTAACGCCAGGGTAGTGGGTTCGAACCCCGGGACCACCCATACACAAAAATGTATGCACGCATGACTGTAAGTCGCTTTGGATAAAAGCGTCTGCTAAATGGCATATTATTATTAGTAGCCAACTAACGTTAGGTAGCTAGCTAACATACTGGTATACATACGGCTGTAATGATATGCTATGCGGTTCGTATGGATAGCGTAGCTAACAAATTGTCAGCCAACATAACGTGTAACGTAACTAATTTGAAAAGTCATTACTTTATTGCATTGCTCAACATTTTCTTAACACTTTGTCATAATTAGTTAAAGCAGTGAATTTCTATCCTCTCTCGTCGGACTTCGGCTGCATATTTTCTGCCAAATCTGAAAACGTTGTGAAGCGACGCCCATTTTCTCAAGAATTGCATTATGGGCCCTAAAAGCACGGAAATAGTGTCCTCTGCTTATATACTTCGTATTTTGGCGA
Source organism: Coregonus ussuriensis (assembly GCA_031479575.1). Lineage (NCBI taxonomy): Eukaryota > Metazoa > Chordata > Actinopteri > Salmoniformes > Salmonidae > Coregonus > Coregonus ussuriensis. The sequence goes on from CM062488.1 coordinate 3,659,140, forward strand.
ATTTAGTACGACATCCGGGAACTTTTGGCATACTAACTATATCCATACTATGAACAATAAGCATATTACATACTCAATTTACATTTACATTTTGTCATTTAGCAGACGCTCGTATCCAGAGCGACTTACAGGAGCAATTAGGGTTAAGTGCCTTGCACATCGACAGATTTTTCACCTAGTCGGCTCGGGGATTAGAACCAGCGACCTTTCGGTTACTGGCACAACGCTCTTAACCACTAAGCTACCTGCCGCCTTTACGTCAAAAATAGTACTGTTAGTGTGGTTAGTAAGAGTATTCGAACACCCACTATTGTTGACCGGCAGACAGCGAGGCTTGTATTAACCCCCTGCTGTACCAAACTAAATGCTAGGCTGGAAGCAAGGGGAAATAATGTGCGAGCTGAGATAAATACAAGCGACGATTCGGACAGCAACATAAACATGATATTCTTATGGAGGCGCAGTGATCATTTTCAGATGGAACCGTTACCAGGCATAGGTGTGTTATGGCCAACTGTCACGGTTTCTGCCGAGGCTGCTCCTCCTCCTTGTTCGGGCAGGCTTCGGCGGTCGTCGTCCCCTGAGTACTAGCTGCCACCATTCGTTGTTTCTGTGTTTGTTTGGTTTGGTCTGTTTTGGTACACCTGTTTCTCATTTTGTCTTGATTATGTGTCCTTTAAGTTCTCGTTGTTTCTGTCTTGTGGTTGTGTGTAGTTGTTCCTTGTCAGCAGGTGTTTCCAGTCAGTTTGTGCTCTATTTCTGTTTTAGATAGAGAGTCCGCACTTGTTGTGCGTGTTTTGCATTCATACGCTGAGTGTGTTATTTTTCTCGTGCCTCCGGCTCTGTTTGTAGCCGTTCATTCTGTGGACTTTACTAAAGTATTTTTGGACTAGCATCTGTGTCCTGCATCTGATTCCTACACCACACCTACGCCCGCTCTGACACCAATATAGCACGGCTTGGAACGGCTCTCGTCCAATCAGCATCCAAGATCTAAACAACCAGTTTTATAATAAAAGTTTAGAGGTGTTTAACTCACTTGGCGGGCAGCGTCTCGATGTCTCTGATCTCTCTGGAGACGGTCATGGTGAAACCGTCGATGACATAGAAGTGTTCCTTCCCAAATAGCAGCAGACCCTCACTAGTGTCCAGACCCTGCACCCGCGCACACCGATACATGTGCTGGATCTATAGCATAGCATAGCATAGCATTAATACATCTAGAATATAACATATGACTACATAAATACTAAATTAATACATCTATAATATAACATATCACTACATAAATACTACATTAATACATTGATACATGTGCTGGATCTATAATACAACATTAATAGTTACCATCCATACGTGTACACTTAAACCAAGTGGCTGACCAACATGACCCTCTCCTTCCTCCTCCTCCTCCTCCCTCTCTCTCCCTGTCCCCCCTCCTCCTCCTCCCTCTCTCTCCCTGTCCCCCCCCCCTCCTCCTCCCTCTCTCCTCTGCCCTTCTCTCTCCCTGTCCCCCCCCCCTCCTCCTCCCTCTCTCCTCTGCCCTTCTCTCCCCCCCCCCCTCCCCTCCTCCTCCCTCTCTCTCCCTGTCCCCCCCCCCCTCTCTCCTCCTCCTCCTCCCTCTCTCTCTCCCTGTCCCCCCCCTCCTCCTCCCTCTCTCCTCTGCCCTTCTCTCTCCCTGTCCCCCCCCTCCTCCTCCCTCTCTCCTCTGCCCTTCTCCCTGTCCCCCCCCCTCCTCCTCCCTCTCTCCTCTGCCCTTCTCTCTCCCCCCCCCCCTCCTCCTCCCTCTCTCCTCTGCCCTTCTCTCTCCCCCCCCCCTCCTCCTCCCTCTCTCCTCTGCCCTTCTCTCCCCCCCCCCCCCCCCCTCCTCCTCCCTCTCTCTCCCTGCCCCCCCCCCCTCTCTCTCCTCGTCCTCCAACCCTCCTCTTCCCTTCTCTCCCCCCCCCCCTCTTTCCTCGTCCTCCAACCCTCCTCTCCCTGTCCCCCCCCCCCTCTCTCTCCTCGTCCTCCAACCCTCCTCTTCCCTTCTCTCCCTTCCCCCCCCTCCTCCTCCCTCTCTCTCCCTGTCCCCCCCCCCCTCTCTCTCCTCGTCCTCCAACCCTCCTCTTCCCTTCTCTCCCTGCCCCCCCCCTCCTCCTCCCTCTCTCTCCCTGTCCCCCCCCTCCTCCTCCCTCTCTCTCCCTGTCCCCCCCCCTCTCTCTCCTCGTCCTCCAACCCTCCTCTTCCCTTCTCTCCCTTCCCCCCCCCCTCCTCCTCCCTCTCTCTCCCTGTCCCCCCCCTCCTCCTCCCTCTCTCTCCCTGTCCCCCCCCCTCTCTCTCCTCGTCCTCCAACCCTCCTCTTTACCTTCTCTCCCTCCTCCAGCAGTCGTAGCAGTGATGTGTTGTCTGTCCTCTGTTCCTCGTCCAGTCCTCCTGACTCTAAGAGCTGTTCCTGGAGCAGGTCTTGTTCCTCATCAGCTCTGTCTGCCGTGGAGCGAGACCTCTTCAGAGGGGCCTTCACCAGACCTGGACGGTTTATTTGCATTAATTACAATAAGAAAAAACTAAGACAAAAGAGAATGAATATGCATGTACACAGGGGAGGTAAACAAACAGACACAGACCTATATCAAATAGGTATCTAAAACAACCTGACAACTTTTACAAATGTATCAAATGTGAAAGAAAACAAAAATAATAATGTGTGTTTTTGCACATCTGTCTGTCCGTCCGTCCGTCCGTCCGTCCGTCCGTCCGTCCATCCGTCCGTCCGTCCGTCTGTCCGTCCTCTGTCTGTGTCTGTATGTCCTCTGTCTGTCTGTCTGTCTGTCTGTCTGTCTGTCTGTCTGTCTGTCTGTATGTCTGTATGTCCTCTGTCCGTCCTCTGTCTGTGTCTGTATGTCCTCTGTGTGTATGTCCTCTGTCTGTCTGTCTGTCTGTCTGTCTGTCTGTCTGTCTGTCTGTCTGTCTGTCTGTCTGTCTTACCTTTGACTCTGGCGATGGTATCCTCTCCGGGTACCTCTCCAGGTTCATGCGGAGTTGTCTCTCCCTCAGTGTTCTGCTCTACAGAGTGCTGGTACATCCCAGGGTTACCTGACAACAGTCTCATGTAGTACTCCTTACTGTCGTAGCTGATCGCTCGGCGGTAACGCACCGGCTTCTGGATGGGGGGAGGAGAGGAAGAGAGGAAGAGAGGAGGAGGAGAGGAGAGGAAGAGGAGAGGAAGAGGAAGAGAGGAAGAGAGGAAGAGGAGAGAAGAAGAGGAGAGGAAGAGGAGAGAAGAAGAGGAGAGGAGAGGAAGAGAGGAAGAGGAGAGAGGAAGAGGAGAGAAGAAGAGGAGAGGAAACTATGGCTTCACACATATAAGTGGCAAGTCTGTTCAAGTCAGTTCACACTGTTGTCAGACACAGAGCTGTAACCTGTAGGAGTCTCAGTGCTGAGGTCATGAGGGGGACCAGAGGAGGACAGTGATAGGAGCTGGGCTGGACCAGGACATTACAGAAGAGTAGCATGGCTGGGCAGTCTGGGACTGAGAGGGGGACAGAGAGGGTCAGTCTGGGGCAGAGAGGGGGACAGAGAGGGTCAGTCTGGGGCAGAGAGGGGGACAGAGAGGGGGACAGAGAGGGTCAGTCTGGGACAGAGAGGGGGACAGAGAGGGTCCGTCTGGGGCAGAGAGGGGGACAGAGAGGGTCAGTCTGGGACAGAGAGGGGGACAGAGAGGGTCCGTCTGGGGCAGAGAGGGGGACAGAGAGGGTCAGTCTGGGACAGAGAGGGGGACAGAGAGGGTCAGTCTGGGACAGAGAGGGGGACAGAGAGGGTCAGTCTGGGACAGAGAGGGGGACAGAGAGGGGGACAGAGAGGGTCAGTCTGGGACAGAGAGGGGGACAGAGAGGGTCCGTCTGGGGCAGAGAGGGGGACAGAGAGGGTCCGTCTGGGACTAAGAGGGGGACAGAGAGGGGGACAGAGAGGGTCAGTCTGGGACAGAGAGGGGGACAGAGAGGGTCCGTCTGGGGCAGAGAGGGGGACAGAGAGGGTCTGTCTGGGGCAGAGAGGGGGACAGAGAGGGTCAGTCTGGGGCAGAGAGGGGGACAGAGAGGGTCCGTCTGGGACTGAGAGGGTCCGTCTGGGACTGAGAGGGGGACAGAGAGGGTCAGTCTGGGACTGAGAGGGGGACAGAGAGGGTCCGTCTGGGACTGAGAGGGTCCGTCTGGGACTGAGAGGGGGACAGAGAGGGTCAGTCTGGGACTGAGAGGGGGACTGAGAGGGTCTGTCTGGGGCAGAGAGGGGGACAGAGAGGGTCCGTCTGGGGCAGAGAGGGGGACAGAGAGGGTCCGTCTGGGGCAGAGAGGGGGACAGAGAGGGTCCGTCTGGGGCAGAGAGGGGGACTGAGAGGGTCTGTCTGGGGCAGAGAGGGGGACAGAGAGGGTCTGTCTGGGGCAGAGAGGGTCTGTCTGGGGCAGAGAGCTTTAGATACAGTAGTATGTTGTTTTAGATACAGTAGTATATTGTTTTAGATACAGTAGTATATTGTTTTAGATACAGTAGTATATTGTTTTAGATACAGTAGTATATTGTTTTAGATACAGTAGTATGTTGTTTTAGATACAGTAGTATATTGTTTTAGATACAGTAGTATATTGTTTTAGATACAGTAGTATATTGTTTTAGATACAGTAGTATGTTGTTTTAGATACAGTAGTATATTGTTTTAGATACAGTAGTATGTTGTTTTAGATACAGTAGTATATTGTTTTAGATACAGTAGTATATTGTTTTAGATACAGTAGTATATTGTTTTAGATACAGTAGTATGTTGTTTTAGATACAGTAGTATATTGTTTTAGATACAGTAGTATGTTGTTTTAGATACAGTAGTATATTGTTTTAGATACAGTAGTATATTGTTTTAGATACAGTAGTATATTGTTTTAGATACAGTAGTATATTGTTTTAGCTCTCATATCTCCCATTCTGACAAGTGTCCTTGGGGTCGATTGAGAACTTGAGAACTGAGTCATGTGGCTGATGAGGCTATTTCATGTAAAACTAGCATTATTTCCCTCAACAGACTCCATTCATGGGCCGCGACGAGGGAAGGACAAACCACCGTCTCCTACACCTGTACAGGACACACACTGGAACGGTTGGGAGAACAAGGTTAGCTGTACGAGCAGCTTTTTCTAGAAAATTACGTTGCACTTTTTGAGGGCAATAATAAGCCCTCTTTCTACTGAAGTCTTTAAGCTAGTGTTTGAACTTTGTTACTACAACATGTCTTTGTTTTTACATTTACATTTTAGTCATTTAGCAGACGCTCTTATCCAGAGCCACTTACAGTTAGTGAGTGCATACATTATTTTTTATACTGCCCCCCCCCCCCCCTGTGGGAATCGAACCCACAACCCTGGCGTTGCTAAACGCCACGCTCTACCAACTGAGCTACATCCCTGCCGGCCATTCCCTCCCCTACCCTGGACGACGCTGGGCCAATTACGATCATAATACTCTTAGTATTATATAGTAACTGTAAAGTGCCCTTTGTGCTGGGCTCGTGTTACGGTACATATGGGTATTATACACTGAGCTTATAAAACATTAGGAACACCTTCCTAATATTGAGTTGCCCCCCCCTTGCCCTCAGAACAGCCTCAATTCATCGAGGGCATGGACTCTACAAGGTGTTCGAAAACGTTCCACAGGGATGATGGCCCATGTTGACTCCGATGCGTCCCACAGTTGTGTCAAGTTGGCTGGATGTCCTTTTGGGTGGTGGACCGTTCTTGATGCACACGGGAAACTGTTGAGCGTGAAAAACCCAGCAGCGTTGCAGTTCTTGACACAAACCAGTGCGCC
>CM062488.1:3669971-3704632 GCA_031479575.1 Coregonus ussuriensis
ACAACAATCTCTCCCTCAACGTGAGCAAGATAAAGGAGCTGATCGTGGACTACAGGAAAAGGAGGGCCGAGCACGCCCTCATTCACACTGTGTATTGTTAGATATTACTGCACTGTTGGAGCTAGGAACACACGCATTTCGCTACACCCACAATAACATCTGCTAAATATGTGTATGTAACCAATACAATTTGATTTGATTTGACCGACTTGGCTGTAGTGGAGCAGGTTGATGGTGTCCACATCACCAACAAACTATCATGGTCCAAACACACCAAGACAGTCGTGAAGAGGGCACGACAAAGCCTATTCCCCCTCAGGAGACTGAAAATATTTGGCATGGTCCCCGGATCCTCAAAAGGTTCTACAGCTGCACCATCAAGAGCATCCTGACTGGTTGCATCACCGCCTGGTATGGCAACTGCTCGGCATCCGACCGCAAGGCAGTACAGAGGGGCCAAGCTTCCTGCCATCCAGGACCTCTATACCAGGCGGTGTCAGAGGAAGGCCCTAAAAAATTGTCAAAGACTCCAGCCACCCTAGTCATAGACTGTTCTCTCTGCTACCGCACGGCAAGCGGTACCGGAGCGCCAAGTCTAGGTCCAAAAGTCTCCTTAACAGCTTCTACCCCCAAGCCATAAGACTGCTGAACAGTTAATCAAATGGCTACCCAGGCTATTTGCATTGACACCCCCCACCCCTTTGTTTTTACACTGCTGCTACTCACTGTTTATTATCTATGCATGGTCACTTTACCCCTACCTACATGTACATATTACCTCGACTAACCTGTACCTCCTCGCACATTGACTCGGTACCGGTACCCCCTATATATAGCCTCGTTATTGTTATATATTTATTTTTTTACTTTAGTTTATTTATTAAATATTTTCCTAAAACTATTATTTTATATTTTTTTACCCCCTTTCTCCTCCCCAATTTTGTGATAGCCAATTGGTAGTTACGATCTTGTCCTCATCCAAGCTGGAATGGACTTGTATACAGTACCAAACTGGACTGGACCTGTATACAGTACCAAACGGTAATGGACCTGTATACAGTACCAAACTGGAATGGACCTGTATACAGTACCAAACTGTAATGGACCTGTATACAGTACCAAACTGTAATGGACCTGTATACAGTACCAAACGGTAATGGACCTGTATACAGTACCAAACTGTAATGGACCTGTATACAGTACCAAACTGTAATGGACCTGTATACAGTACCAAACGGTAATGGACCTGTATACAGTACCAAACGGTAATGGACCTGTATACAGTACCAAACTGTAATGGACCTGTATACAGTACCAAACTGTTTCTGAATCCCAGCTCTACATATAGGCTCCCCAAACACTGCACATTGTGAATCTGTCTGTATACGCTTGTATGTATTTGCTCAATCAAGACAATTCATCCTGTCCGTCCCAATTCAGCGTCTGCTAGTCCTGGAATAAATCCAATACGTTGAATGGCTAGGGGTACTCAAGGATATCAATCCAATACGTTGAATGGCTAGGGGTACTCAAGGATATCAATCCAATATGATGAATGGCTAAGGGGAACTGAAGGTTATCAATCCAATACGTTGAATGGCTAGGGGTACTCAAGGATATCAATCCAATACGTTGAATGGCTAGGGGTACTCAAGGATATCAATCCAATACGTTGAATGGCTAGGGGTACTCAATGATATCAATCCAATACGTTGAATGGCTAGGGGTACTCAAGGATATCAATCAAATTAGTTGAATGGCTAGGGGTACTCAATGATATCAATCCAATACGTTGAATGGCTAGGGGTACTCAAGGATATCAATCAAATTAGTTAAATGGCTAGGGGTACTCAAGGATATCAATCCAATTAGTTGAATGGCTAGGGGTACTCAAGGATATCAATCCAATACATTGAATGGCTAGGGGTACTCAAGGATATCAATCCAATACGTTGAATGGCTAGGGGTACTCAAGGATATCAATCCAATACGTTGAATGGCTAGGGGTACTCAAGGATATCAATCCAATACGTTGAATGGCTAGGGGTACTCAAGGATATCAATCCAATACGTTGAATGGCTAGGGGTACTCAGGATATCAATCCAATACGTTGAATGGCTAGGGGTACTCGAGGATATCAATCCAATACGTTGAATGGCTAGATGGTACTCAAGGATATCAATCCAATACATTGAATGGCTAGGGCTACTCAAGGACATCAATCCAATTAGTTGAATGGCTAGGGGTACTCAAGGATATCAATCCAATTAGTTGAATGGCTAGGGGTACTCAAGGATATCAATCCAATACATTGAATGGCTAGGGGTACTCAAGGATATCAATCCAATACGTTGAATGGCTAGGGGTACTCAAGGATATCAATCCAATACATTGAATGGCTAGGGGTACTCAAGGATATCAATCCAATACGTTGAATGGCTAGGGGTACTCAAGGATATCAATCCAATACGTTGAATGGCTAGGGGTACTCAAGGATATCAATCCAATAGGTTGAATGGCTAGGGGTACTCAAGGATATCAATCCAATACGTTGAATGGCTAGGGGTACTCAAGATATCAATCCAATACGTTGAATGGCTAGGGGTACTCGAGGATTTCAATCCAATACGTTGAATGGCTAGATGGTACTCAAGGATATCAATCCAATACATTGAATGGCTAGGGCTACTCAAGGACATCAATCCAATTTGTTGAATGGTAGGGGTACTCAAGGATATCAATCCAATAAACTGAATGGCTAGGGGTACTCGCGGAGATATTGGGGAAACACTGGTGTACAGTTGTGGTCAAAAGTTTTGAGAATGACAAGTATTGGTCTTCACAAAGTTTGCTGCTTCAGTGTTGATATTTTTGTCAGATGTTACTATGGTATACTGAAGTATAATTACAAGCATTCCATAAGTGTCAAAGGCTTTTATTGACAATTACATTAAGTTTATGCAAAGAGTCAATATTTGCAGTGTTGACCCTTCTTTTTCAAGACCTCTGCAATCCGCCCTGGCATGCTGTCAATTAACTTCTGGGCCACATCCTGACTGATGGCAGCTCATTCTTGCAGAATCAATGCTTGGAGTTTGTCGAAGTTGTGGGTTTTTGTTTGTCCACCCGCCTCTTGAGGGTCGACCACAAGTTCTCAATGGGATTAAGGTCTGGGGAGTTTCCTGGCCATGGACCCAACATTTCGATGTTTTGTTCCCCGAGCCACTTAGTTATCACTTTTGCCTTATGGCAAGGTGCTCCATCATGTTGGAAAAGGCATTGTTCGTCACCAAACTGTTCTTGGATGGTTGGGAGAAGTTGCTCTCAGAGGATGTGTCGGTACCATTCTTTATTCATGGCTGTGTTCTTAGGCAAAATTGTGAGTGAGCCCACTCCCTTGGCTGAGAAGCAACCCCACACATGAATGGTCTCAGGATGCTTTACTGTTGGCATGACACAGGACTGATGGTAGCACTCACCTTGTCTTCTCCGGACAAGGTGTTTTCCGGATGCCCCAAACAATCGGAAAGGGGATTCATCAGAGAAAATGACTTTACCCCAGTCCTCAGCAGTCCAATCCCTGTACCTTTTGCAGAATATCAGTCTGTCCTTGATGTTTTTTCTGGAGAGAAGTGGCTTCTTTGCTGCCCTTCTTATAATATATAATATAATATGCCATTTAGCAGACGCTTTTATCCAAAGCGACTTACAGTCATGCGTGCATACATTTTTTTTTGTGTATGGGTGGTCCCGGGGATCGAACCCACTACCTTGGCGTTACAAGCGCCGTGCTCTACCAGCTGAGCTACAGAGAACCACACCAGGCCATCCTCCAAAAGTCTTCGCCTCACTGTGCGTGCAGATGCACTCGCACCTGCCTGCTGCCATTCCTGAGCAAACTCTGCACTGGTGGTGCCCCGATCCCGCAGCTGAATCAACTTTAGGAGACGGTCCTGGCGCTTGCTGGACTTTCTTGGGCGCCCTGACGCCTTCTTCACAACAATTGAACCTCTCTCCTTGAAGTTCTTGATGATCCGATAAATGGTTGATTTAGGTGCAATCTTACTAGCAGCAATATCTTTGCCAGTGAAGCCCTTTTTGTGCAAAGCAATGATGACGGCACGTGTTTCCTTGCAGGTAACCATGGTTAACAGAGGAAGAACAATGATTTCAAGCACCACCCTCCTTTTAAAGCTTCCAGTCTGTTATTATAACTCAATCAGCATGACAGAGTGGTCTCCAGCCTTGTCCTCGTCAACACTCTCACCTGTGTTAACGAGAGAATAACTGACATGATGGCAGCTGGTCCTTTTGTGGCAGGGCTGAAATGCAGTAGAAATGTTTTTTTGGGGGGGGGATTAAGTTCATTTTCATGGCAAAGAGGGACTTTGCAATTAATTGCAATTCATCGTATCACTCTTCATAACATTCTGGAGTATATGCAAATTGCCATCATCAAAACTGAGGCAGCAGACTTTGTGAAAATTAGCATTTGTGTCATTCTCAAAACGTTTGACCACGACTGTGTGTTGTCCTCACCTGTCCTATGAGCTGCACTATAAACTCCACCACCATCTTGGACTCCTTGTTGAACATGCCCTGCCACAGCTTGTCCACCACGCGCTGTGTGAAGTAAAACACGTTGTTGACCAGCACCTGGTAGCTTCCTCCGCTGGTGATGGGCAGGGAGGCATCCTCACCTGGTAGGAGGAAGAGGAGGAAGAGGGGAAAGGGGGGGGGTAGAAAGATGACAGGGGGAGGAGGAAGGGGGAGATATTGGGTCAATGGTGGGATGCATTTACATTCATCTTTCATTAGCTGATGTCTAGCCACACGTAGCCATACCTCCAAAATCACGTTGTCGTCGCACCTCCTTCGGAGGTCTGGAGAATTTTCTATTAGCCGATACCGGTTAGAATGGGCCACTGGATTCCAACGGCTACATTTTCATTGGATGTTACATTTCAAGAACCCTCACCCCACATGGCCGTAAAAAGGGCGTGTTTGTTATGTTCCTCACTGTGTTTCCCACCGGGTAGGAAACATTTTGCAGAGTTGTTGCGTATGCTAATTTGCAACATTGCAGAAAATGGAAGGAACACCTGGATTAAAAACTGAATTATGTTATGCCAGAAGTGTGCTCTATACACAAAACCGAGTCGACGAAGAAATGAGAATTGATCTGCTTGTAACGCTCTACAGTAAAAAGAGACGTTATGAAGTGGTATAAAAGCAGATTATCATTTGGAGGTAGAAGTTGGATACATAAAAAAAAAGACTGCCTCTTAAGACAAGTAGTATGCTAGTGTGGATATTGGAACGGATGGTTTCTCTAATTGTGTCTCTCTGTGTGTGTGTGTGTGTGTGTGTGTGTGTGTGTGTGTGTGTGTGTGTGTGTGTGTGTGTGTACTTAGGAGGACTTCAGCAGCCAGTAGGTGTTCCATGACAGAGTCCAGGATGTAAGACTGGAACTCTTTCTGCTGAGTCCTGGTGGAGCGCTCTGGGGACGCCTGGGGAGACACAGAGGACAAAATATATATGTTAAAGCTGCAATCAGCAGTTGAAATAAGAACAAAGACAATCCCCGCCCCTTTTCGGTAAAAAGATGAGTTATTGGTTTTACAGGTCTTGGTTTTTCCTCTCGATTTCGTTTTTCGATTCCCAGGTTGGTTTTCTTCAGGTTGGTTCTCTTCGGGGTTGGTTCTCTTCGGGGTTGGTTCTCTTCGGGGTTGGTTCTCTTCGAGGTTGGTTCTCTTCGAGGTTGGTTCTCTTCAGGGTTGGTTCTCTTCAGGGTTGGTTCTCTTCAGGTTGGTTCTCTTTGGGGTTGGTTCTCTTCAGGGTTATTTCTCTTCAGGGTTGGTTCTCTTCAGGGTTGGTTCTCGTCAGGTGTGGCGTGCTGATTGGAATCATCCTCGTTGGTCAGGATGTTTTGCACCTGTCGCCTCGTTAGTTTCTCCTGTGCTGGCACAGCTGATATTGAAGAGCTGCATAGCTAATACTCCAGTTGTTAACCCTTTAAAGGTCATGAACTCTCAAAATCATGTTTTTCATGAAATTTGATGATATTTGGATGAAACCAGATCAAAGTATGATGACCAAAGTATGAAAACTGACTGTTGCTTCTACATTGATAAAATGTTATCATAAAGTTACTGGTCCCATCCCACATGTCAAACACTTGGATTCAGGAGGCGGGATTATGAAGGGGATAGGGTGAGATCACCCTAACTCTCATTTTAATACACCAATGGTAACATGAAATTCTCTTAGCTAATTTAAATAGGTACCGCCTTGTAATCAACATCGGAGAAGGCGTGTTTGCAGAGGGGCGTGGTTTATATAGCTAGATAGCTAATCTCTACTTGTGCCAAAATGTTACTGTAGGGCGTCAGCAAATATAATTAAACATGAAAAGCTGAAATGTCTTGAGTCAATCAGTATTCAACCCCTTTGTTTTGGCAAGAATAAATAAGTTCAGGATAAAAAATGTGCTTAACAAGTCACATAAAAAGTTGTGTTCAATAATGTTTAACATGATTTTTAAATGACTACCTCATCTCTGTACCCCACACACAATTATCCAGTGGTGTGTTTCCACCAAATGGATTTGGATATATGGATACAAATCAGTGCATGACGACGTGGTGTACTTTTCACTAAAGTTCAATGTGTTTCCATCGCCTTTTCAACTCTACCGATGGTTTTTGTCACAAAAAACTGTTGCGTTAAATAGCTAATGTGCCTCCTCAGGTCTTGGCACCTGCGCTCCAGCCAACCGCTGGCTGATACAGGGCGGGTAGGCTAGTCTACATGATGAGATTATTATGGACTAGAGTGAGATTATTTATATTTGTCAAAACGGCAGCCAAGCATCGATCGTCGTGTCACCAGAATAAGACCCTGGATATTTATTGGAAAGGAGCATCAAGCTCATCACCGTGCACTTTCACCACCCTGTGAAGTTCATAGCGTATTTCATCTGTAGCCTTTTATAAACTGCATGCTTTCCCGAGTCGTAGTGGGAGGACCACACACCAAATGTATTTAGATATGATGGTTATTATATCAATATTTGCGCATTAAGTAGTTTCCACCGCCATTTCCCGCATAATTAATTTTACAGACACTAAAAGATCCCACCATGTCGAATGAACAAATGATCTGTTGGCATTTATGAAGTTACTCCAAAACTTCCTGTTTCCGTCACGGCTGTTTTTAGTTTTTTTAATACGATATGATTTTACTCGCATATAAACTGTGGATGGAAACGTGGTTATTGATGCAATTTCGATGTTGTTTGAGTTGCTTTGTGTTGAGATGATTTTACTGCAACACTGCATCCAAGTTTCTTGACATTGGCGTTTCAAAGTGCTGTCAGTCAAGGCGATCTCATGAATATAAGCTCCCCGCCCACTCAGTCTGTCTTTTCAAACTTCCTGGTAGTTGGCCATGAGAGAAAAAGTACTCTCAAATTTTAAGCATTTCTATCCCCCAAAAATATATAGATATTTTAGTCACTCAAAAGGCTATTTTACATGGGAATCAGAATGACCGTTTCGGGACCTTTAAACTCTGATTGGTTGTTTTGGACCCAGTACCGGGTACCTAGTATGCGTCCTCCACACGTTGATCTAGCTCATCGTATAGGGAAAGTGAATGGGAAAACAAGTTTGAAGTTCCCTCACCTGTCTGTGTCTTATTTTAAAAGAACAAACTCCATAACTTCAAAGCCCTGATTGCTAAGGTCATTTAAAGATGTCAGGCTGGTTGCTAGGGTCATTTTAAAGATGTCAGGCTCGTTGCTAAGGTCATTTTAAGATGTCAGGCTGGTTGCTAGGGTCATTTGAAGATGTCAGGCTGGTTGCTAAGGTCATTTGAAGATGTCAGGCTGGTTGTTATGGTCATTTGAAGATGTCAGGCTAGTTGCTAGTGTCTTTTGAAGATGTCAGGCTGGTTGCTAGGGTCATTTTTAAGATGTCAGGCTGATTGCTAAGGCCATTTTAAGATGTCAGGCTGGTTGCTAAGGCCATTTTAAGATGTCAGGAAAATCAGGAAAATCCGTTCAGCCATTTTGGCCCAGTGGCTCACTACCCAAACCAGACGCAACTGGTTTCAATTGGCCAAGAGACGTCATGTGATCTCGTACTGCTTTCTAGGGGACAAACTGGGAATCAGACAGGGGATATATTTACATGAATGGATAGGTAGAGACTTCTCCTCATATGTATATAACTCCTGTTGAGATGAAAAATGCATGTTGCACAATCCCAGCACTTTTAAAAATGGCTGTGCTCCTATGGCTGCGCTCCTATGGCTGCGCTCCTATGGCTGCGCTCCAATGGCTGCGCTCCTATGGCTGCGCTCCTATGGCTGCGCTCCTATGGCTGCGCTCCTATGGAAATGTGCGCATGTTAAGAGCAGGCACCATGACCCCTCCTCTTCAGGTAAAAGAACAGTCTTTTTTCTTTTCTTTTTTATTAAAAAAAATAAACATAATTTTGGATCAATAATTGGCGAGGCATTTTATTTCAAACATTTAAAAATGTACTGCTGCATCTTGGGCTCTCTAGTAGTCATATTGTGTCTGACACCCACAGGTGTTACCTTTCTAACAAACTAAGCATGTGTTTGTAGGACGGAATGTACTTTATGAGGGAAGCATACAATATTATGCGCCATTTAAAAAATGCCACCCGAGGGAGACAGAGTTTAAGAGGTTATACAAAGCGTTTTTGTCTTGTCTCCCCTGTTTGTTTTGCTCCATTTTTGTTTTTACTCCCTAACCTGAGTTGGTTTGGCTTTTCTTTTCCTTTAGTTTGTCTGATATCCGTCCACGGTGGGTGTTAAAGGCCCAACTCGAGGTTACCTGGCCAGCACCCAGTCAGTAGGGCACCCAACTTGGAAGCCTATCAGAACCCATTTTAAAACCCCGCCTGTTTCTGTTTGGTTATCAACGACTCGTTTGTTAGTAACATGGGCCTGGAGAAACGTAACCACTGTCAAATTCATAGACTGGGCTATGGATGCAAGGACTGACCATCCATGATATCAAAATGATCGTTTTAACCATGTTTTGAGGCTATATAGTGTTTGTTTACATTTACTTTGCTTATAAACATTGGAGTGAAACAAGCGTATATTTTGGGTTCTGATGGGAGTATGACAGATGAACTGGGGCATTTATAAGTTATATTCTTCAAGAATCAATGGGTAACATATAATTAATTTAGTCCAAAAATCGATGTAGCAACTGCAGATTACCCCTTTAAAGTTTCCTGACACAATAGCTAGATTTAGGGCTGGAAAATTCTAGAAATGTAACCAAAAATCCCTTTGGAGAATTCCCTGGATGTTTTGCAACCCTAGCTAGATTATCAACTGTTGTAAAAAAAGGGCTTCATAATTTGATTGATTGATTGATCGATCAATCAATCTGATTATGAATTGGCTGAATGATTGATCGATCCGTCTTACCTCTAGCAGTAGGTCTACGGTGGACGTCTGTTTGCTGGCTAGGGTCAGACACAGGTTGTCCATGATCAGCACCCTCATGAAGTCAAACACGTACTTCTTGGCCGGGTGATTGGTCAGGTAGGTCTTACTGCCCACGTTGCAGTATTCTGATTGGCTACGGTTCATGCCCGTGTCGGCAGGGAACGCCTTGAACTCCTCTGTGGGAGAATCATTATCCAGGTCACTCACCTGAGAAAAGAGGGAGGGAGGGAGAGAGAGAGAGAGAGAGAGAGAGAGAGAGAGAGAGAGAGAGAGAGAGAGAGAGAGAGAGAGAGAGAGAGAGAGAGAGAGAGAGAACAGATGTCACACACACACACACTGTCACACACACAGTTTCTCACACACATTGTCACACACACAATGTCACACACACAATGTCACACACACCCTTATCAAATATCTTAACACACAGCTCAGTCTCACCATCTCTGAGTAGGGTCTGATATTGAAGGGGAAGACTGAGGCAGCCAGGACACAGAGGAACTCAGGGCTGTGCCACATGGGGGCCAGGTCCGGGACATTGTGGTACAGGTACCTGTACATACAGACACATTCAATTATTCTTACAACTTAACTCTTATATTCTTATTATTATATTTGTATTGAATTCTATGTACCTGAAGAACTGCATCAGAGTTACCGGGTACTCCCTCAACCACGACCCCTCCTCTTCAGACTGCCAGAGCTATAGAGGGACACAAACAAACACAACGTCGTCTGGTGGTAGATGTGGGATCCAGCAGCGGTAGAAAGTTAGCATCTGGTGGAAACAGCTAGGTCAAGTAAACCATGGATTGCCGTCTCTCCTTGTCCAAAGACTGCTTGCAGGGTTAAGAAAACCAATATGTCATTTTTTTCCCATTTTGTTTACATCAGGTATACAAGCACAACGTCGTATGGTGGTAGATGTGGGATCCAGCAGCTAGGCTACATGGAAAAGGGACAAGGGCTGAGCTGTCCTCCTCTCTCCTCTATCCCTCCTCTCTCCCTCCTCTCTCCTCTATCTCTCCTCCCTCCTCTATCCCTCCTCTCTCCTCCATCCCTCCTCTATCTCTCCTCTCTCCTCTATCCCTCCTCTCTCCTCTCTCCTCCATCCCTCCTCTCTCCCTCCTCTATCCTCTATCCCTCCTCTATCCTCTATCCCTCCTCTATCCCTCCTCTCTCCTTCCTCTCTCCCTCCTCTCTCCTTCCTCTCTCCTTCCTCTCTCCTTCCTCTCTCCTCTATCCCTCCTCTCTCCTCTATCCCTCCTCTATCCCTCCTCTCTCTCTCCTCTATCCCTCCTCTCTCCTCTATCCCTCCTCTCTCCTCTATCCCTCCTCTCTCCTCTATCCCTCCTCTCTCCTCTATCCCTCCTCTCTCCACTATTCCTCCTCTCTCCTCTCTCCTCCATCCCTCCTCTCTCCTCTATCTTTCCTCTCTCCTCTATCCTTCCTCTCTCCCTCCTCTCTCCTTCCTCTCTCCTTCCTCTCTCCTTCCTCTCTCCTTCCTCTCTCCTTCCTCTCTCCTTCCTCTCTCCTTCCTCTCTCCTCTATCCCTCCTCTCTCCTCTATCCCTCCTCTATCCCTCCTCTCTCCTCTATCCCTCCTCTCTCCTCTATCCCTCCTCTCTCTCTCCTCTATCCCTCCTCTCTCCTCTCTCCCTCCTCTCTCCTCTATCCCTCCTCTCTCCTCCATCCCTCCTCTCTCCTCTATCCCTCCTCTCTCCTCTATCCCTCCTCTATCCCTCCTCTCTCCTCTATCCCTCCTCTCTCCTCTATCCCTCCTCTCTCCTCTATCCCTCCTCTCTCCTCTATCCCTCCTCTCTCCTCTATCCCTCCTCTCTCCTCTATCCCTCCGCTATCCCTCCTCTCTCCTCTATCCCTTCTCTATCCCTCCTCTCTCCTCTATCCCTCCTCTCTCCTCCATCCCTCCTCTCTCCTCTCTCCCTCCTCTCTCCTCTATCCCTCCATCCCTCCTCTATCCCTCCTCTCTCCTCTATCCCTCCTCTCTCCTCTATCCCTCCTCTCTCCTCTATCCCTCCTCTCTCCTCTATCCCTCCTCTATCCCTCCCTCTCTCCTCTATCCCTCCTCTCTCTCTATCCCTCCTCTCTCCTCTATCCCTCCTCTCTCCTCTATCCCTCCTCTCTCCTCTATCCCTCCTTTCTCCCTCCTCCCTCCTCTCTCCTCTATCCCTCCTCTCTCCTCTCTCCTCTATCCCTCCTCTCTCCCTCCTCTCTCCTCTATCCCTCCTCTCTCCTCTATCCCTCCTCTCTCCTCTATCCCTCCTCTCTCCTCACCAGGTTGAGCAAGTTCCTCAGCATCCCCAGTAAGAGGAAACCAGCCTCGGTGCAGACGCCGTGGATGGATCCCACTACGGTGCCACTGGAGGCAGGGACCCCGAAGATAAAGGTCCAGATGGAGTCCAGGTCAAACTAAGACACAGAAAACAGAGACTGGGGTAACACTCAGTCACACCATACACCAGTATTATACTGTACTAATATTATATACAGTATTACAATACTATACTATATTATACTACTAATACTATAATATACTAATACGACAGGACCACGTTTCTGTCAAAGGTATAATTATTGGTAAAATTGTATTAAGAAACAAAAGAGGCCATGGATTGTTAGTTTTGGTGGGTGCTACGCCCCACCTGGGAAATGATCTAGCTAGGGGAAACACTGGCTGGATAGTTTGATGGAAAATAGTTTTTTTAGTAGAATGATAACTAACATGTACATGGAGGCTGTCTGGCAGCTCTGTGACGGGCTGTTGCAGGAACAGAGCCATCAGCAGAAAGTAGAGTTCGGGGACGTTGGTGTGTTTCGGCAGCAGCGTCTGCAGAACAGGGAACCCTGGGAAATGGCAGGCGTCTCGGTTGATCTCCCGTAGGGTGGAGCGCCCGCCAGCGCTACGGCCCACGTTGAAGCCTGTGGAGGAGGCGACAGAAGAGGCTGAGGAATGGCCCAGAGAAAAAAAAAAAAAATGGGTCCACAAAGACTAGACTAGTGCCTAACTGGTTATTTGGCACAACGCAACGCGGAGTACCTGGATACAGCCCTTAGCCGTGGTATATTGGCACCCCGAGGTGCCTTATTGCTATTATAAACTGGTTACCAACGTAATTAGAGCAGTAAAAATAAATGTTTTGTCATACCTGTGGTATACGGTCTGATATACCACGGCTGTCAGCCAATCAGCATTCAGGGCTCGAACCACCCAGTTTATAATAAAGTATTCTATTCTATTCAGGGAGACCTGTTCCAAGATGGCATCAAAACCACTAATACTTGAGATTAAAGGAAACTCAAAACCAATATTTGACCTTTATTTGACCAGGTTAGTCTCATTGAGATTAACAATCTATTATACAAGAGAGACCTGGCCAAAATAAAAAGCACACAGAGTTGAAGACACATTTACAACATAAAACACAAAGCACTACAGTTTAAAACACCAGTTTAAAACACCAGTTTAAAACACCAGTTTACAACACCAGTTTAAAACACCAGTTTACAACACCAGTTTAAAACACCAGTTTACAACACCAGTTTACAACACCAGTTTACAACACCAGTTTAAAACACCAGTTTAAAACACCAGTTTAAAACACCAGTTTAAAACACCAGTTTAACATTGAACAGCAAGATGGTTTGGGAAAGTGTGGTGCAACTAGGGCTCAAAACATTGACAGCTCGCAACTTCATTTCCGATCATAGTGTTTAACCTATGATTTGCATTGTTAAATAACGCCAATACTGTATGTGAGAACAATATATGTTGTGAAAGAATGTTGCATTTTGTCGATATAATAATATAATTGTTGTGGAAAAATGTTGGGAGCTCAAGTCAACTACAAAACCCACAATGCAATGCTCTCTCTCTCTGGACAGGCTGGCTGGTTAGCTAGCTAGCTAGAAAACGTAGCTACGCACAATAACACCAGAGACAATATCAAGCATGTGAAGTAGCTAGTTAGCTGTAAAAACGCACTGTCAATTTAGGAGTTACAATCGAACCACGCTTAACCTGGGAGAGATTGTGCGTCTTGCTCAAAACAGTGAGTGAGTGAGGTTGCTATGGCAACGGAATGGCCCCGCCTGGTGCTACAAGTGGGGAGATGAGAGGAGAAGGATGTAGTTGAAGGAGGAAAAGATATTGATCTGACGGTGCACGGTGTACTTTGAGGACATTTGAACTATATATATATATATATACTTGGTCAAGACAATACAGACAGTATGCCCATACCATCTATTGGCTGATTTGGCGATCTGGAGTGCAGGTCGTTGTTATGAAACGTGATCGTTTTTATTTTTAGTGGGTAGATCAGCTTTAATATTGCAGATAAATTGCGGCTTCTATCAGTGTAATTGTCTGCATCATTTCCAATCCCCCAATATATTTTTTTCTGTAAATATACAGTACCAGTCAAAAGTTTGGACACATCTACTCATTCAAGGGTTTTTCTTTATTTTTTAAAACTATTTTCTACATTGTAGAATAATAGTGAAGACATCAAAACTATGAAATAACACATATGGAATCATGTAGTAACCAAAAAAGTATTAAACAAATCAAATATTTTATATTTGAGATTATTCAAAGTAGCCACCCTTTGCCTTGATGACAGCTTTGCACACTCTTGTCATTTTCTCAACCAGCTTCATGAGGTAGTCACCTTGAATTACTTTCAATTAACAGGTGTGCCTTGTTAAAAGTTAATTTGTGGAATTTCTTTCCTTGTTAATGCGTTTGAGCCAATCAGTTGTGTTGTGACAAGGTAGGGGTGGTATACAGAAGATAGCCCTATTTGGTAAAACACCAAGTCCATTTTATGGCAAGAACAGCTCAAATAAGCAAAGAGAAACGACAGTCCATCATTACTTTAAGACATGAATGTCAGTCAATCCTGAAAATGTCAAGAAGTTTCTTCAAGTGCAGTCACAAAAACCATCAAGCGCTATGATGAAACTGGCTCTCATGAGGACCGCCAGAGGAAAGGAAGACCCAGAGTTACCTCTGCTGCAGAGGATAAGTTCATTAAAGTTAACTGCACCTCAGATTGCAGCCCAAATAAATGCTTAACAGAATTCAAGTAACAGACACATCTCAACATCAACTGTTCAGGGGAGACCGCGTCAATCACGCCTTCATGGTCGAATTGCTGCAAAGAAACCACTACTAAAGGACACCAATAAGAAGAGACTTACTTGAGCCAATAAACACGAGCAACATTAGACCGGTGGAACTCTGTCCTTTGGTCTGATGAGTCCAAATCTCTACATGTGTGGTTCCCACCGTGAAGCATGGAGGAGGTGTTATGGTGCTTTGCTGGTGACACTGTCAGGGACGTATTTAGAATTCAAGGCACACTTAACCAGCACGGCTACCACAGCATTCTGCAGCGATACGCCATCCTATCTGGTTTGCGCTTAGTGGAACTATCAATTGAAAAAGTATTACGTTTTGAATCCGGCGTCATTTTGTATATCAGTTCATAAACCATGTGCCATGGAATGGGTATATCGAAAATCTCCTCCCAACCTGTATGGCGCAATTGTCAATTTTTGGGTCCTTAAATGAAACAACTGGTATACTTTTTTATTTATCACAATTTTCTTTAGCCAATTTTGGTCTTTAATACAGAGCCGACAGACAAGTTCCTAACCTTCTCCCCCCTTCCACTTGCCTCCTCCATTTTTGCGGTAACGCTGCAATCAGTTGGTTGACATTTTGGAAAGAGCAAAGACGTTTCCATATATTTGTGTTAACTGCCTGTGTGGAAAATCTATTTTTTATTTATTTATCAATTAGGATATTTGAGTTTAACCATAATATTTGTTCTAATTTATATTCTGTCTTTTCTGGTGGATTCAACTGAAATTGCAACCAGCTTACTATTGCTTGTTTTAAAAATAGCAATATTTTTTTAGATTATTTTATTTTAAAATAACCGAAAGTGACAGGTTGTAACCTGAATTAAGAGAAAAAGGCCATTCTAGAACACGGGGTGACACATTCTTACTAATCTGCTAGAGAACCAGTTCAGATTTAAGTATAGTTTTTGTATGATTGAAGCCTTTAGTGAGAGGTCCAATGCTTTCAATATTAAATCATTTCTGCCCTCCGAATTCATATTCATTATATAAATAGGCCCGTTTAATTTTCTCTGTCTTTCCAAATAAAGTGGAATATTTTTTACTCATATAATTACAAAAACAAGTTTTTAGGTGTAGGGCCATAAGTATATAGGTAAACTGGGATATGACAAATTAATTATTATGGATATTTCTTTCCAGTTATAGACAGGTGTTGTCCTTTCCATGGCAGCAAAATCGTTTCTAATTTCGCTAACTTTCTATTTAAAAACATGTATTGTAGTGAGATCATTTCTTTCTTTCGGGATATGAATACACAGTATGTCCACTTCACCGTTGGACCACTTTATTATTAAACTACACAGTAATGTAAAAGTTGTATTTTTTTCGAGATCCAATACCAAATATGGTACACTTATCATCATTCGGTTTTAATCCAGAGAGGTTAGAAAAATTATCTAGATCCTCTATGACGCTGTGCACAGATCCAAATTGCGGATTTAAAAGAAAACATGAATTGTCAGTGTACAATGACATGTTTGTTTTTAAGCCATGGATTTCTAGCACCTTGATATTATTGTTTGATATGCCGATAGTGGACAACCTTGTCTTACTCCTCTTGACAATTTAATATTTTCTGAAAAGTAGCCATTATTTACTATTTTACACCTGGGGTTACTATACATAACTTTAACCCATTGTATAAGAGATTGTCCAAAATTAAAATAGTCCAGGCATTTATATATAAATTCCAGTCGCACTTTATTTATCAAAGGCCTTTTCAAAGTCAGCTATGAATACCAGGCCTGGTTTCCCAGATTTTTCATAGTGTTCTATTGTTTCCAGTACTTGCCTTATATTATCTCCAATGTATCGCCCATGTAAAAAAACCTGTCTGATTAGGATAAATAATGTCCGACGATACCTTTTTAATTCTATGCGCTATGCATTTTGCTAGGATTTTGGCATCACAACACTGAAGTGTAAAAGGTTCTCCAGTTTTTTTAGGTGGACTGGATCTTTTATATTTCCCACCTGGGTCCTGTTTCAGTAATAGTGAAATCAGACCTTCTTGCGGAGTATCTCATAGTCTATCATTTATATAGGAGTGGTTAACACATGTTAATAACGGACCTAACGTACCTGAGTACATCGAAAAATATTTGGTATTCCTCAACTGGTATATGCCTGGAGTTTTCCCAGACTTGAAGGCTTTCATTGCATCTAGAAGTGCCTCCTCTGTAGTTAGGTCTTCACATAAGTCTTTCTGTATAGCTGTTAATTTGACACTATTAATGGGAATAAAATCCTTACAATTAACTTCTGTTAGTGGAAATGGAGGAGACTGATATAAAAACATACGGTTAAAGTACTTTGCTTCTTCTTTCAAAATTTCATGGATGACTCCGTCCTTTGTAAGAAGTATCTGTAAATTATTTTTGGTAGCATTTCTATGTTGAAGATTAAAAAATAATTTGGTGCATTTTTCCCATATTCCATCCAGTTCACTTTATTTTTATAATATATTGCACTTGATGTTTCTTGAATAAGTTTCTCCAGTTTTTCCTCTAAGTAATTCTGTGCCTCTATGTTAGAGTTTTTATTGCTATCTATATGTAATGTTAGTTCCTCTATTTCCTTTTTTAGGATGAACTTTTAGAAGAAAAAAAAGTATTGAATTGCACGGCCTCTGAAGGCACATTTAAAAGTGTCCCATACAATAAGGGGATCTGACGTTATGTCGGAAAAAGTCAGTTAGAAATCATTCTGTCTTGGTTAAAAACAAGTTGTCATCCAGGCTTTGATTACATTTCCAATATCCTCGCCCTCCCGGAAATCCTGTAAGAGTAATGTGTTACCAATTATTTGATGGTCTGACAGCATTCTGTCCCCTATCAACGCTCTTTTTAAACTTTTGGTACCAGCGAAAACGCCATAAGAAAGTAGTCAAGACGACCAGGTTGATTGAGCCTCCGCCAGGTCAGGATATTAAACCTCCATGTAACCACTAGTTCCAATACATCCATAATATTCTTAATTTCCTTAAGTGCTTCAGGGTGATAGTTTGTAGTGTGATTTCCTTTACGGTCCATTGAGGTACTTAAAACCGCATTATAATCTCCCACCATAATAATTGAATCACGTATTGCCTGTAAACTCGATACATTTGTATATATCTTTTCAAAGACGCATGGATCATGTAGATTAAATGAGCCAAATCTGTTTATGGTCCCAATAGCACATTTCAAAGGATCCACCTTCCTTGCGGATCTGTTTGAACTGATTGTTAATATCATCACTCCTTTTGAGTTTCTTTGCCCATGGGAGAAGTATATCCCCCCCCCCCAGTCCTTTTCCCACACAACTTCATTGAAAATTGTTGAATGAGTTTACTGTCAACAATATATATATATATATATTATATTCCTTCTCTTTTAGCAGGTAAAGACTGATTGTCTTTTCTTATGATCTGCTAAGCCATTACACGTGATAGTTTGTTATTCCCAGTGAAGAAAACCTTATCGTGATGACAACACGATTTCCTGATTTACAGACAGGCCCCTGTAGAAGTTAGTAATATTTCACTTTTCCCAGCAATATTCAGTTCTACATCCATAAGTAACTGATCTATTGTAGCATATTGTTAATGTGTTTAACCTCTATCTATACAGGTCGACTCACCCAGCACGGTACCGATCTTATTGGTGAGGACAGAGTCAGTGTGGTCCAACCATCCTCCTCCGGTCAGCCCCTCTTTAAACCGGGTCAGTATGGGCTGGTTACTGAGCAGAACCACCAGGATCCACAAAGCTGCTGTCACACTGCTGGAGTGGACGTGCTCTTCCATGAACATTAACAGCCAGTCAAAACCCAGGGTACACACCAACTCCTCACATGCCCTGTTGGGGGTGGAGGGGTTAAACACACAACGCAGTCAGACACACACATAAACATCAAACAGCCAGTCGAAACCCAGACAGACAGACAGACAGACATACATACTGTGCGTTGACGATGCACTTCTCCTTGGTGGTGAACAGCAGTTTGAGGAGGATGTCGAGCTGTCTGTTCCTCAACAGGATCAGGTTGGCCGACAGAAGACCCCCAAAGTCATCATCATTACCTGGAACACAAGGTAAGTAATACATTTTTTTTTTAAATAAATACAAAATCAACAGAACTGTGACTTAAGCCCAGTTCAGATACAAACAGTCGAGACGAGATAGATAGATAGATCGTTTTAGAATGTTGTATGTCATGACTTGCCCTCATGGGTTGAGGATCAAACAGGCCGGCTAGGCTAAGGTTTGAACACCCCCTTTTCCTGGGGGCCAGTTTTATGACCGGTCGTAAATATCGTGTAGACTTTCTCTTCCTTGCCATGAAGTATTGGAAGAAAGTATTGGAAGAAAGGACCCCTTTGTTAACAAAGGAAGTCTTCCCACCAAGACTCCAACATCCAAAAGTGGATAATGAAACAATATTCCTACTTAAAAAATTGTGGGAAATGGTTGGTGGGGACTTAAAGAACAATCATGTCAAATCCGTTACTATGTTGTGATGTCATTAAAGACGGTGGAACAACATAACTGTATCTCGGGGGGGGGGGGGGGGGGGGGGGGGGGGTACACTTCCCAGTTATGAGGTTTGCATCTATTTGTTGTATAAAACGAATGATTAAGTATAATAATGCTTTTGTGAAGATAACAACGTGATTTTAGCATTCTAGATGAGATGATTGTTTTCCATATTGATTTGTTCTCAGGCAGTGGCCACGCCCAGATGAGCACAAACATGATGGAACGCCCCTTTTACCCAGAGGGCATAAAAAGCCTCGTGACGAAATTCACCTCAGACCAGCAGACGTGTTTAGCGTGAGCTAAACGTTACAAAATGGTTGAATTTCTACAAGACCAGAAAACGCGAGACGTTAGTCCACACGTTTGAAATGGAGAAACTCTGAAACTCTCAACCTCTACACGAGGTGTAGAAGGAGACAATGCACTAGACCTTATCATCTCAGTCTGCAGCTGGCATGTATAGTCGTCTAGAGAACTTTCACTCAAGACACAAAGTGGGAAGGACAATCCCTCTCAGACAACCGCTGGTACAATCTGAAGTATCCATTCTAACCAGCACTATGACCAGAAACTCTACCAAGGACATTGAGATCTCTGGTGGGCAAACCAGAGTCCTATATCATCAACTCAACTATCGAAGACAGCAACACGTAAATACATGTTGCATTTCTAATCCGAATGAGCGATTTTTAGGGTGCATAAGTATTATGATTACTGTGAGCGTAGTTTCCAAAGTAACTACGATAGTTTGAATCTCTGTCTCTCCTTTCCATTCTGACCCCTCCACTACCCAAGCATTCATGCTATTGTTAGCCCAGTCCACTAGGGACCTGTTTTAAATTGTATGACGTTAGTAATCAATAACCTATGTGTGTTTGTATTGTGTTATTCCCACGGGGGGCGGGTATGAAAATGTATGCACTCACTAACTGTAAGTCGCTCTGGATAAGAGCGTCTGCTAAATGACTAAAATGTTTTTCAAAAAAAGTTATTATTTTGTTAGTTGGTAAATAATTAATTAAGCCAATTTGTGTATTGCTGATTCATCAATAAGGTTAGGGTTCTTGTAGGTTCAAGGATTATGCGACGTTCAGAATGAGACTGATAAGAGGTAATTATTTAATAAGTGACTGTTATCGATATATAACATACAGTGAGGGAAAAAAGTATTTGATCCCCTGCTGATTTTGTACGTTTTCCCACTGACAAAGAAATGATCAGTCTATAATTTTAATGGTAGGTTTATTTGAACAGTGAGAGACAGAATATCAACAAAAAAAATCCAGAAAAATGCATGTCCAAAATGTTATAAATAGTTATGCATTTTAATGAGGGAAATAAGTATTTGACCCCCTCTCAATCAGAAAGATTTCTGGCTCCCAGGTGTCTTTTATACAGGTAATGAGCTGAGATTAGGAGCACACTCTTAAAGGGAGTGCTTCTAATCTCAGATTGTTACCTGTATAAAAGACACCTGTCCACAGAAGCAATCAATCAATCAGATTCCAAACTCTCCACCATGGCCAAGACCAAAGAGCTCTCCAAGGATGTCAGGGACAAGATTGTAGACCTACACAAGGCTGGCATGGGCTACAAGACCATCGCCAAGCAGCTTGGTGAGAAGGTGACAACAGTTGGTGCGATTATTCGCAAATGGAAGAAACACAAAAGAACTGTCAATCTCCCTCGGCCTGGGGCTCCATGCAAGATCTCACCTCGTGGAGTTGCAATGATCATGAGTACGGTGAGGAATCAGCCCAGAACTACACGGGAGGATCTTGTCAATGATCTCAAGGCAGCTGGGACCATAGTCACCAAGAAAACAATTGGTAACGCACTACGCCGTGAAGGACTGAAATCCTGCAGCCCCCGCAAGGTCCACCTGCTCAAGAAAGCACATATACAGGGCCGTCTGAAGTTTGCCAATGAACATCTGAATGATTCAGAGGAGAACTGGGTGAACGTGTTGTGGTCAGATGAGTCCAAAATCGAGCTCTTTGGCATCAACTCATCTCGCTGTGTTTGGAGGAGGAGGAATGCTGCCTATGACCCCAAGAACACCATCCCCACCGTCAAACATGGAGGTGGAAACATTATGCTTTGGGGATGTTTTTCTGCTAAGGGGACAGGACAACTTCACTGCATCAAAGGGACAATGGACGGGGCCATGTACCGTCAAATCTTGGGTGAGAACCTCCTTCCCTCAGCCAGGGCATTGAAAATGGGTTGTGGATGGGTATTCCAGCATGACAATGACCCAAAACACACGGCCAAGGCAACAAAGGAGTGGCTCAAGAAGAAGCACATTAAGGTCCTGAAGTGGCCTAGCCAGTCTTCAGACCTTAATCCCATAGAAAATCTGTGGAGGGAGCTGAAGGTTCGAGTTGCCAAACGTCAGCCTCGAAACCTTAATGACTTGGAGAAGATCTGCAAAGAGGAGTGGGATAAAATCCCTCCTGAGATGTGTGCAAACCTGGTGGCCAACTACAAGAATCGTCTGACCTCTGTGATTGCCAACAAGGGTTTTGCCACCAAGTACTAAGTCATGTTTTGCAGAGGGATCAAATACTTATTTCCCTCATTAAAATGCAAATCAATTTATAACATTTTTGACATGCGTTTTTCTGGATTTTTTTGTTGTTATTCTATCTCTCACTGTTCAAATAAACCTACCATTAAAATTATAGACTGATCATGTCTTTGTCAGTGGGCAAACATACAAAATTAGCAGGGGATCAAATACTTTTTTCACTCACTGTATATCTTCTAAGAGTTTAATTCAGAAGATGGTAACTCATTAAACATCTTCTTCTGTGGTGCCCCAAATTCCTAATTAGTTAACTGTTACATGATTAATTTAATCGAGTGACAATTAAACATAGATAGGTGATTCGATAAATAACAGTCATACATTAAAGTAAGTCATGTCATGAACAATTGCTGACTAAAGACGGGTCATTCAGATCTAGAAGATGAGACGGTCAGTAGAGACCGTTACCGTTTAACGCTGCCTCTCTGAAACAAAGTTGCCACTTGTTGTAGCAAACGAGTTTCATGAAATATATGCACCAGCAACAGGATACACTGTGACTTGTCAGATAAATATCAGCCAAGCTAGGCTAGCTATGTGCAGCAAAATCGCTAGTTAGCCGCTTGACTGAACACAGAACGTCAGTGCACCGTTCTCTGATTGGATAAATGGATCTGTCTCGTGGTAAGACGTTAGCTAAAGATTTGACCAGTTGAATCTTGGAAACTCTAGACGACGACATGAGACGTTCTAAAACTAGACCGTTCAGATCAAACAAACTGTGTTCTAAAACTCCTTAAGACGGTCGTGTCTCATCAAAAGCCTTGTTCACATTGGCAGTTTGAAGTGACTCAAATCCATTTTTTTTTTTTTGCATTTCCAAATCTTTTCTTTTTCCTGCAGTCTGAACAGCCAAAAAGCACATGGAATCGGATATTTCAAGCCACATTTCAAACCACCTTCGTAAGTGATACAAATCTGATTCCTGGCAATAAGACTTGTGTGTTTGAACGGTCAAATCTGATTTATATGCCCTCAAGTGGTTTTTAGACTGTTATTTGGCATATCTTGTTGCTTCCTAGCTACTCTGTTCACAGTTTGACAAGACCATGTGGTAGCCAACTAGCTTCTAAATTGTTTACGAACACATTAGTGAATGTGCTAGAAAGCTAAACAGCTACCAAGCTAGCTAGTTGACCGCTGTGGCTAGCCAAAAATGACATGTTTTGAAAGTTGGATCATCTTATCCTTTGAGGCTTTAAAAAAAAGTGTTCTTACACTATGATTTTGAACATCCAAAGCAACTGGGAAACGTCCATGCCAGGCATTGTTGTCACCTTAGCTTGCTACATAACTTCTGATTGACAGGAAGCACGAGCACCAATCAGCCTACACCACTTACCTTGACAACTCGCTTAGCCATGCCAGCAAATGACTGTTGTCTGAACAAACACAAATCCCATTTAGTCACTTGTAACTTGCTGTCTGGACAGTCAGTGTTCCAAAACGGATTTGAAACACAACACTGATTTGTGCGTTATGGCCTGCAGGGTAAACAAGGCGTTATGCATCTCAGCTGAGCTTCAGTCTGCATGTGTGTTTTACCTCCATCCAGCTTCTCCTCGTTGTTGATCTCCATCACCACAAACTTCTCACACACAGCAAAGGTTGGCAGAGTGGACGAGACGAACTGGCCAAACCTATGAAAGAGAAAGATATGTCGGTCACAACCAAGTCAGATGTGAGAACTACAAGGGTAGGAAGCAGAGGTCTTTCCAGCAGGTGGTAGGGGTTGGTGAAGGTGTGTGTGGATTGTACATACCGTAGCAGGTGGTAGGGGTTGGTGAAGGTGTGTGTGGACTGTACATACCGTAGCAGGTGGTAGGGGTTGGTGAAGGTGTGTGTGGACTGTACATACCGTAGCAGGTGGTAGGGGTTGGTGAAGGTGTGTGTGGATTGTACATACCGTAGCAGGTGGTAGGGGTTGGTGAAGGTGTGTGTGGACTGTACATACCGTAGCAGGTGGTAGGGGTTGGTGAAGGTGTGTGTGGACTGTACATACCGTAGCAGGTGGTAGGGGTTGGTGAAGGTGTGTGTGGACTGTACATACCGTAGCAGGTGGTAGGGGTTGGTGAAGGTGTGTGTGGACTGTACATACCGTAGCAGGTGGTAGGGGTTGGTGAAGGTGTGTGTGGATTGTACATACCGTAGCAGGTGGTAGGGGTTGGTGAAGGTGTGTGTGGACTGTACATACCGTAGCAGGTGGTAGGGGTTGGTGAAGGTGTGTGTGGACTGTACATACCGTAGCAGGTGGTAGGGGTTGGTGAAGGTGTGTGTGGATTGTACATACCGTAGCAGGTGGTAGGGGTTGGTGAAGGTGTGTGTGGACTGTACATACCGTAGCAGGTGGTAGGGGTTGGTGAAGGTGTGTGTGGATTGTACATACCGTAGCAGGTGGTAGGCGTTGGTGAAGGTGTGTGTGGACTGTACATACCGTAGCAGGTGGTAGGGGTTGGTGAAGGTGTGTGTGGACTGTACATACCGTAGCAGGTGGTAGGGGTTGGTGAAGGTGTGTGTGGACTGTACATACCGTAGCAGGTGGTAGGCGTTGGTGAAGGTGTGTGTGGACTGTACATAACGTAGCAGGTGGTAGGGGTTGGTGAAGGTGTGTGTGGACTGTACATACCGTAGCAGGTGGTAGGGGTTGGTGAAGGTGTGTGTGGACTGTACATACCGTAGCAGGTGGTAGGGGTTGGTGAAGGTGTGTGTGGACTGTACATACCGTAGCAGGTGGTAGGGGTTGGTGAAGGTGTGTGTGGACTGTACATACCGTAGCAGGTGGTAGGGGTTGGTGAAGGTGTGTGTGGACTGTACATACCGTAGCAGGTGGTAGGGGTTGGTGAAGGTGTGTGTGGACTGTACATACCGTAGCAGGTGGTAGGGGTTGGTGAAGGTGTGTGTGGACTGTACATACCGTAGCAGGTGGTAGGGGTTGGTGAAGGTGTGTGTGGACTGTACATACCGTAGCAGGTGGTAGGGGTCGGTGAAGGTGTGTGTGGACTGTGCATACCGTAGCAGGTGGTAGGGGTCGGTGAAGGTGTGTGTGGACTGTGCATACCGTAGCAGGTGGTAGGGGTTGGTGAAAGGTGTGTGTGGACTGTACATACCGTAGCAGGTGGTAGGGGTTGGTGAAGGTGTGTGTGGACTGTACATACCGTAGCAGGTGGTAGGGGTTGGTGAAGGTGTGTGTGGACTGTACATACCGTAGCAGGTGGTAGGGGTCGGTGAAGGTGTGTGTGGACTGTACATACCGTAGCAGGTGGTAGGGGTCGGTGAAGGTGTGTGTGGACTGTACATACCGTAGCAGGTGGTAGGGGTTGGTGAAGGTGTGTGTGGACTGTACATACCGTAGCAGGTGGTAGGGGTTGGTGAAGGTGTGTGTGGACTGTACATACCGTAGCAGGTGGTAGGGGTTGGTGAAGGTGTGTGTGGACTGTACATACCGTAGCAGGTGGTAGGGGTTGGTGAAGGTGTGTGTGGACTGTACATACCGTAGCAGGTGGTAGGGGTTGGTGAAGGTGTGTGTGGACTGTACATACCGTAGCAGGTGGTAGGGGTTGGTGAAGGTGTGTGTGGACTGTACATACCGTAGCAGGTGGTAGGGGTTGGTGAAGGTGTGTGTGGACTGTACATACCGTAGCAGGTGGTAGGCGTTGGTGAAGGTGTGTGTGGACTGTACATACCGTAGCAGGTGGTAGGGGTTGGTGAAGGTGTGTGTGGACTGTACATACCGTAGCAGGTGGTAGGGGTTGGTGAAGGTGTGTGTGGACTGTACATACCGTAGCAGGTGGTAGGGGTTGGTGAAGGTGTGTGTGGACTGTACATACCGTAGCAGGTGGTAGGGGTTGGTGAAGGTGTGTGTGGACTGTACATACCGTAGCAGGTGGTAGGGGTTGGTGAAGGTGTGTGTGGACTGTACATACCGTAGCAGGTGGTAGGGGTTGGTGAAGGTGTGTGTGGACTGTACATACCGTAGCAGGTGGTAGGGGTCGGTGAAGGTGTGTGTGGACTGTGCATACCGTAGCAGGTGGTAGGGGTCGGTGAAGGTGTGTGTGGACTGTGCATACCGTAGCAGGTGGTAGGGGTCGGTGAAGGTGTGTGTGGACTGTGCATACCGTAGCAGGTGGTAGGGGGTCGGTGAAGGTGTGTGTGGACTGTACATACCGTAGCAGGTGGTAGGGGTCGGTGAAGGTGTGTGTGGACTGTACATACCGTAGCAGGTGGTAGGGGTCGGTGAAGGTGTGTGTGGACTGTACATACCGTAGCAGGTGGTAGGGGTCGGTGAAGGTGTGTGTGGACTGTACATACCGTAGCAGGTGGTAGGCGTTGGTGAAGGTGTGTGTGGACTGTACATACCGTAGCAGGTGGTAGGGGTTGGTGAAGGTGTGTGTGGACTGTACATACCGTAGCAGGTGGTAGGGGTTGGTGAAGGTGTGTGTGGACTGTACATACCGTAGCAGGTGGTAGGGGTTGGTGAAGGTGTGTGTGGACTGTACATACCGTAGCAGGTGGTAGGGGTTGGTGAAGGTGTGTGTGGACTGTACATACCGTAGCAGGTGGTAGGGGTTGGTGAAGGTGTGTGTGGACTGTACATACCGTAGCAGGTGGTAGGGGTTGGTGAAGGTGTGTGTGGACTGTACATACCGTAGCAGGTGGTAGGGGTTGGTGAAGGTGTGTGTGGACTGTACATACCGTAGCAGGTGGTAGGGGTTGGTGAAGGTGTGTGTGGACTGTGCATACCGTAGCAGGTGGTAGGGGTCGGTGAAGGTGTGTGTGGACTGTGCATACCGTAGCAGGTGGTAGGGGTCGGTGAAGGTGTGTGTGGACTGTGCATACCGTAGCAGGTGGTAGGGGTTGGTGAAGGTGTGTGTGGACTGTACATACCGTAGCAGGTGGAAGGGGTCGGTGAAGGTGTGTGTGGACTGTACATACCGTAGCAGGTGGTAGGGGTCGGTGAAGGTGTGTGTGGACTGTACATACCGTAGCAGGTGGTAGGGGTCGGTGAAGGTGTGTGTGGACTGTACATACCGTAGCAGGTGGTAGGGGTCGGTGAAGGTGTGTGTGGATTGTACATACCGTAGCAGGTGGTAGGGGTCGGTGAAGGTGTGTGTGGACTGTACATACCGTAGCAGGTGGTAGGGGTCGGTGAAGGTGTGTGTGGACTGTACATACCGTAGCAGGTGGTAGGGGTCGGTGAAGGTGTGTGTGGACTGTACATACCGTAGCAGGTGGTAGGGGTTGGTGAAGGTGTGTGTGGACTGTACATACCGTAGCAGGTGGTAGGGGTTGGTGAAGGTGTGTGTGGACTGTGCATACCGTAGCAGGTGGTAGGGGTTGGTGAAGGTGTGTGTGGATTGTGCATACCGTAGCAGGTGGTAGGGGTTGGTGAAGGTGTGTGTGGATTGTGCATACCGTAGCAGGTGGTAGGGGTTGGTGAAGGTGTGTGTGGACTGTACATACCGTAGCAGGTGGTATGGGTTGGTGAAGGTGTGTGGACTGTACATACCGTAGCAGGTGGTAGGGGTTGGTGAAGGTGTGTGTGGACTGTACATACCGTAGCAGGTGGTATGGGTTGGTGAAGGTGTGTGTGGACTGTACATACCGTAGCAGGTGGTAGGGGTTGGTGAAGGTGTGTGTGGACTGTACATACCGTAGCAGGTGGTAGGGGTTGGTGAAGCCCTGCAGCAGTAGACTCAGTGCGTTACTGATCGCTGAGACGGTGGGCTGAGACAGAGACGTGTCTCTCAGAGTCAACAGTAGCTTGGGGATCAGCTGGAACTCACGTAACAATTTAGCGTTGTTCGCTGCCTCGCTGTAGAGAAGGAGAGGAGTTTGTAGGTAGCAACGATCAACATACCAGCCTTGCCTTGAAAAATACCTTACAGATGCACAGATCCCCATGGCTTCGTTGTTCATAAACCCCAGGGGGATACACGTTTGAAAGATTATAGTGTCACTTTTATATACACAAATATGACAAAACTTTACAACTAAGCAAGCGGCAGGTAGCTTAGTGGTTAAGAGCGTTGTGCCAGTAACCGAAAGGTCGCTTGTTCTAATCCCCAAGCCTACTAGGTGAAAAATCTGTTGATGTGCCCTTGAGCAAGGCACTTAACCCTAATTGCTCCTGAAAGTCGCTCTGGATAAGAGCGTCTGCTAAATGACTAAAATGTAAAATGTAAAATGAGATTATGGACACGTCCACACGCTGCTCTTGTTCAGTTCAGTTCACTAACCTGGAGATAAGGAGATTATTATGGCGTCACTATTATGCCAACACATATGCCAAAACATCACTGCTAAGCGCGTAGTGGAGGTCTCCATATAAGCACACAGGAGTTAACCATCCCTCACCTGGACTCAGTGAGGAGCTCTATAAAATGTTCAAACAGGGACAGGTGCAGCTCGTAGGGCGCGTGGAGCCAAACCTGGAGGAGGCAGACAGAACATAAAAAAAAACATACCACACTAGAAAACCAACAACATTATTCTGGCTCCAGGGACCACCATGTTTGGCTCAAACTGGATCAGTTGCCCAGAGGCCATTTTGGCTCAAACTGAAGCTAGTTGCCCTTTGGCCCATCGGTCTAAGCCTAACCTCTAAGTCACAGAGCAGGTCCTGGAAGGCGGTGGAGTTGGGGATGATGGAGGTGTCATGGCCGCTGTCTACTGTTCCCACCAGGGAGAAGGTCAGGTGGAGGATGTGGCTGTTCAGCAGGTGACGTTTCTTCTTCAACAGCATGGCTAAGAGCTAGAGACAGGAAACAGGCACAGACATTACTGGCTAAGAGCTAGAGAACAGGAAACAGGCAAAGACAATACTGGCTAAGAGCTAGAGACAGGAAACAGGCACAGACATTACTGGCTAAGAGCTAGAGACAGGAAACAGGCACAGACATTACTGGCTAAGAGCTAGAGACAGGAAACAGGCACAGACATTACTGGCTAAGAGCTAGAGACAGGAAACAGGCACAGACATTACTGGCTAAGAGCTAGAGACAGGAAACAGGCACAGACATTACTGGCTAAGAGCTAGAGACAGGAAACAGGCACAGACATTACTGGCTAAGAGCTAGAGACAGGAAACAGGCACAGACATTACTGGCTAAGAGCTAGAGACAGGAAACAGGCACAGACATTACTGGCTAAGAGCTAGAGACAGGAAACAGGCACAGACATTACTGGCTAAGAGCTAGAGACAGGAAACAGGCACAGGCATTACTGGCTAAGAGCTAGAGACAGGAAACAGGCATTAAAGTTAGTCTACTGTTATATTACTGTTATATTACTGTTATTCTACTGTTATATTACTGTTATTCTACTGTTATATTACTGTTATATTACTGTTATTCTACTGTTATATTACTGTTATTCTACTGTTATATTACTGTTATTCTACTGTTATATTACTGTTATATTACTGTTATTCTACTGTTATTCTACTGTTATATTACTGTTATATTACTGTTATTCTACTGTTATATTACTGTTATTCTACTGTTATTCTACTGTTATTCTACTGTTATATAACTGTTATTCTACTGTTATATTACTGTTATTCTACTGTTATATTACTGTTATTCTACTGTTATTCTACTGTTATATTAATGTTATTCTACTGTTATATTACTGTTATATTACTGTTATTCTACTGTTATTCTACTGTTATATTACTGTTATATTACTGTTATATTACTGTTATATTACTGTTATTCTACTGTTATATTACTGTTATATTACTGTTATTCTACTGTTATTCTACTGTTATATTACTGTTATATTACTGTTATTCTACTGTTATATTACTGTTATTCTACTGTTATATTACTGTTATTCTACTGTTATATTACTGTTATTCTACTGTTATATTACTGTTATTCTACTGTTATATTACGTTATATTACTGTTATTCTACTGTTATATTACTGTTATTCTACTGTTATATTACTGTTATTCTACTGTTATATTACTGTTATTCTACTGTTATATTACTGTTATTCTACTGTTATATTACTGTTATATTACTGTTATATTACTGTTATATTACTGTTATTCTACTGTTATTCTACTTTTATATTACTGTTATATTACTGTTATTCTACTGTTATATTACTGTTATTCTACTGTTATTCTACTGTTATTCTACTGTTATATTACTGTTATTCTACTGTTATATTACTGTTATTCTACTGTTATATTACTGTTATTCTACTGTTATATTACTGTTATTCTACTGTTATTCTACTGTTATATTACTGTTATATTACTGTTATTCTACTGTTATATTACTGTTATATTACTGTTATTCTACTGTTATTCTACTGTTATATTACTGTTATATCTACTGTTATATTACTGTTATTCTACTGTTATTCTACTGTTATATTACTGTTATTCTACTGTTATATTACTGTTATTCTACTGTTATTCTACTGTTATATTACTGTTATTCTACTGTTATATTACTGTTATTCTACTGTTATTCTACTTGTTATATACTGTTATTCTTACTGTAATATACTGTTATTACTGTTATTCTACTGTTATTCTACTGTTATATTACTGTTATATTACTGTTATATTACGTTATATTACTGTTATTCTACTGTTATATTACTGTTATTCTACTGTTATATTACTGTTATATTACTGTTATTCTACTGTTATTCTACTGTTATATTACTGTTATATTACTGTTATATTACTGTTATATTACTGTTATTCTACTGTTATATTACTGTTATTCTACTGTTATATTACTGTTATATTACTGTTATATTACTGTTATTCTACTGTTATTCTACTGTTATATTACTGTTATTCTACTGTTATATTACTGTTATATTACTGTTATATTACTGTTATTCTACTGTTATTCTACTGTTATATTACTGTTATATTACTGTTATTCTACTGTTATATTACTGTTATATTACTGTTATTCTACTGTTATTCTACTGTTATATTACTGTTATATTACTGTTATTCTACTGTTATTTACTGTTATATTACTGTTATTCTACTGTTATATTACTGTTATTCTACTGTTATTCTACTGTTATATTACTGTTATACTACTGTTATTCTACTGTTATTCTACTGTTATTCTACTGTTATATTACTGTTATTCTACTGTTATACTACTGTTATATCTACTGTTATATTACTGTTATTCTACTGTTATATTACTGTTATATTACTGTTATTCTACTGTTATTCTACTGTTATATTACTGTTATTCTACTGTTATATTACTGTTATTCTACTGTTATATTACTGTTATTCTACTGTTATATCTACTGTTATTCTACTGTTATATTACTGTTATTCTACTGTTATATTACTGTTATTCTACTGTTATTCTACTGTTATTCTACTGTTATATTACTGTTATATTACTGTTATTCTACTGTTATTCTACTGTTATATTACTGTTATTCTACTGTTATATTACTGTTATTCTACTGTTATTCTACTGTATTCTACTGTTATATTACTGTTATTCTACTATTATTCTACTGTTATATTAATGTTATTCTACTGTTATATTACTGTTATTCTACTGTTATTCTACTGTTATTCTACTGTTATATTACTGTTATTCTACTGTTATATTACTGTTATATTACTGTTATTCTACTGTTATATTACTGTTATTCTACTGTTATATCTACTGTTATTCTACTGTTATTCTACTGTTATTCTACTGTTATATTACTGTTATTCTACTGTTATTCTACTGTTATTCTACTGTTATATTACTGTTATTCTACTGTTATTCTACTGTTATTCTACTGTTATATTTCACTGTTATTCTACTGTTATATTACTGTTATATTACTGTTATTCTACTGTTATATTACTGTTATATTACTGTTATTCTACTGTTATTCTACTGTTATATTACTGTTATTCTACTGTTATATTACTGTTATTTACTGTTATATTACTGTTATTCTACTGTTATATTACTGTTATTCTACTGTTATATTACTGTTATTCTACTGTTATATTACTGTTATATTACTGTTATTCTACTGTTATATTACTGTTATTCTACTGTTATAGTTATCTAGTTATATTACTGTTATCTACTGTTATTCTACTGTTATATTACTGTTATATTACTGTTATATTACTGTTATATTACTGTTATTCTACTGTTATATTACTGTTATTCTACTGTTATATCTACTGTTATATCTACTGTTATTTCTACTGTTATTCTACTGTTATATTACTGTTATATCTACTGTTATATTACTGTTATATTACTGTTATATTACCTGTTATATTACTGTTATTCTACTGTTATTCTACTGTTATATTATGTTATATCTACTGTTATTCTACTGTATATTACTGTTATATTACTGTTATATTACTGTTATATTACTGTTATATTACTGTTATTCACTGTTATATTACTGTTATATTACTGTTATTCTACTGTTATTATTACTGTTATTCTACTGTTATTTCTATCTGTTATATTCTACTGTTATCTTACTGTTATCTACTTGTTATATTACTGTTATTCTTACTGTTATATTACTGTTATTCTACTGTTTATTATGCTATCTGTTATATTACTGTTATTTACTGTTATTCTACTGTTATTATACTGTTATTCTACTGTTATATTACTGTTATTCTACTGTTATATTACTGTTATTTTACTGTTATATTACTGTTATTCTTACTGTTATATCTACTGTTATCTTACTGTTATATTACTGTTATTCTACTGTTATTCTACTGTTTATATTACTGTTATATTACTGTTATCTACTGTTATTACTGATCTTCTACTGTTATATTACTGTTCTATTACTGTTTATAATACTGTTATATTACTGTTATTCTACTGTTATATTACTGTTATTCTACTGTTATTCTAACTGTTTTATATTACTGTTATTCTACTGTTATTTACTAAATTACTGTTATTCTACTGTTATATTACTGTTATTCTACTGTTATAGCTATGTTTACATTTATATACTGTTATTCTACTGTTATATTACTGTTATTATACTGTTATATTACGTTATATTACTGTTATTCTACTGTTATTCTACTGTTATATTACTGTTATTCTACTGTTATATTACTATTATTCTACTGTTATATTACTGTTATTCTACTGTTATATTACTGTTATTCTACTGTTATATTACTGTTATTCTACTGTTATATTACGTTATATTACTGTTATTCTACTGTTATATTACTGTTATTCTACTGTTATATTACTGTTATATTACTGTTATTCTACTGTTATTCTACTGTTATATTACTGTTATATTACTGTTATATTACTGTTATATTACTGTTATTCTTTTCTACTGTTATATTACTGTTTTATTCTACTGTTTTATTCTATACTGTTATTATGTTATTACTGTTTATTCTACTGTTATATTACTGTTATCTACTGTTATATTACTGTTATATTACCCCCCTGTTTATTAAAACCCTGGTTATTCTACTGTTATTCTACTGTTATATTACTGTTATTCTACTGTTATTCTACTGTTATTCTACTGTTATATTACTGTTATATTACTGTTATTCTACTGTTATATTACTGTTATATTACTGTTATTCTACTGTTATTCTACTGTTATATTACTGTTATTCTACTGTTATATTACTGTTATTCTACTGTTATTCTACTGTTATTACTGTTATATTACTGTTATTCTACTGTTATATTACTGTTATTCTACTGTTATTCTACTGTTATTCTATTCTGTTATATTACTGTTATTCTACTGTTATATTACTGTTATATTACTGTTATTCTACTGTTATATTACTGTTATATTACTGTTATTCTACTGTTATATTACTGTTATTCTACTGTTATTCTACTGTTATTCTACTGTTATTCTACTGTTATTCTATGTTATTATTACTGTTATTCTACTGTTATTTAGGCTATGTTATATTACTGTTATTCTACTGTTATATTACTGTTATATTACTGTTATTTTCTATACTGTTATATTACTGTTATTCTACTGCAATTATATTACTGTTATTCTATGTTATATTGTCCTACTGTTATATTACTGTTATTTCTACTGTTATATTTACTGTTATTCTACTGTTTATATTACTGTTATATTACTGTTATTCTACTGTTATTCTACTGTTATATTACTGTTATATTACTGTTATTACTGTTATATTACTGTTATTCTATGTTTTATATTACAGTTATATTACTGTTATTCTACTGGGGGGGGGGTTATATTACGTTATTCTACTGTTATATTTACTGTTATTCTACTGTTATTCTACTGTTATTCTAATCCTGTTATTCTACTGTTATATATTACTGTTATTTTCTACTGTTATATTACTGTTAATTTCTACTGTTATATTAATGTATTTACTGTTATATTACTGTTTCTATTCTACTGTTATATTACTGTTATTCTACCCAGTTATATTACTGTTATAATTACTGTTATTCTACTGTTATATTACTGTTTATTCTACTGTTATTCTACTGTTATATTACGTTATATTACTGTTATATTACTGTTATTCTACTGTTATATTACTGTTATATTACTGTTATTCTACTGTTATATTACGTTATATTACTGTTATTCTACTGTTATATTACTGTTATTCTACTGTTATATTACTGTTATTCTACTGTTATTCTACTGTTATATTACTGTTATATTATGTTATTCTACTGTTATATTACTGTTATTTCTATGTTATTATTACTGTTATTCTACTGTTATATTACTGTTATATTACTGGGTTATATTGACTGGTTATTCTACTGTTATTCTACTGTTATATTACTGTTATTCTACTGTTATATTTACTGTTATTTACTGTTATTCTACGCTGTTATA
>CM062488.1:3705132-3750132 GCA_031479575.1 Coregonus ussuriensis
GGGACGAACGCACGTACACCTAGAAGAGAGTGGGGGGGCAAGGGTTAGTTTAATCTCCTCTATTGTGGAATGTTTTTATATGCCCAGTCTCTGTGTAATGTTTGTATATGCCCAGTCTCTGTGTAATGTTTGTATATGCCCAGTCTCTGTGTAATGTTTGTATATGCCCAGTCTCTGTGTAATGTTTGTATATGCCCAGTCTCTGTGTAATGTTTGTATATGCCCAGTCTCTGTGTAATGTTTGTATATGCCCAGTCTCTGTGTAATGTTTGTATATGCCCAGTCTCTGTGTAATGTTTGTATATGCCCAGTCTCCGTGTAATGTTTGTATATGCCCAGTCTCTGTGTAATGTTGCTGCAACCGAGTTGCCCTTCAGGAACAATACAGATATATACAGGCATAATCTGTAAGACTGCTGTTTCAATGGTCAATTCAAATGACGCCCACCCCAGTTGATGGTTGAAGAGCGTGCACCTGTATGTAATAACACCATGCAGTATTAGGCCTGTGGAAGACTCCCTGCCTTTTCACTGTACATGGTGCTTCGTCACTCTCCTACACCTGCTCACACAGACAGAAGCACTTTATCCAAGCATCACTTACCCAGGTAACCAATGACCGCTGCTCCAATGGTGCGAGCTGGACCATTGAGGTGACCGGCGGCGTTGTGGATCAGCTTGACCGGAGTGGCGTTCTCATGGGAAGACACAGCCAACTGAGGAGAGGGGAGAGGAAAGGAGGTGAAAGAGGGGAGAAGAGAGTGAGGAGGGGAGAGGGGAGAGGGGAGGAGGGGAGAGGGAAGGAGAGAAAGAGGGGAGAAGAGAGGGAGGAGAGGAGAGGGAGGAGGGGAGAGAGGGGAGAGGGAGAGGTGGAGAGGGAGGAGAGGGAGGAGAGGAGAAAATAACTGCTCAGAATCCATCTTCAAGCCAAGATATTGTACTGTAGCAGGACTGCTGAAGTACTGCCTCTGCTCTCTACAGAGATGACCTATAGTACGCTCATCAGACAGGGAGACTGGGAAACCACTTCACAGGTGGGGTGGAGATAACATTGTGTTCCAGGTGGGGTGGAGATAACATAGTGCTCCAGGTGGGGTGGAGATAACATAGTGCTCCAGGTTGGGTGGAGATAACATTGTGTTCCAGGTGGGGTGGAGATAACATAGTGCTCCAGGTTGGGTGGAGATAACATTGTGTTCCAGGTGGGGTGGAGATAACATAGTGCTCCAGGTGGGGTGGAGATAACATTGTGTTCCAGGTGGGGTTGAGATAACATAGTGCTCCAGGTGGGGTGGAGATAACATAGTGTTCCAGGTGGGGTGGAGATAACATTGTGTTCCAGGTGGGGTGGAGATAACATTGTGTTCCAGGTGGGGTGGAGATAACATTGTGTTCCAGGTGGGGTGGAGATAACATAGTGTTCCAGGTGGGGTGGAGATAACATTGTGTTCCAGGTGGGGTGGAGACAACATTGTGTTCCAGGTGGGGTGGAGATAACATTGTGTTCCAGGTGGGGTGGAGATAACATTGTGTTCCAGGTGGGGTGGAGATAACATAGTGCTCCAGGTGGGGAGGAGATAACATTGTGTTCCAGGTGGGGTGGAGATAACATAGTGCTCCAGGTGGGGTGGAGATAACATTGTGTCCCAGGTGGGGTCGGAGATAACATTGTGTTCCAGGTGGGGTGGAGATAACATAGTGCTCCAGGTGGGGTGGAGATAACATAGTGTTCCAGGTGGGGTGGAGATAACATAGTGTTCCAGGTGGGGTGGAGATAACATAGTGTTCCAGGTGGGGTGGAGATAACATTGTGTTCCAGGTGGAGTGGAGATAACATTGTGTTCCAGGTGGGGTGGAGATAACATTGTGTTCCAGGTGGGGTGGAGATAACATTGTGTTCCAGGTGGGGTGGAGATAACATTGTGTTCCAAGTGAGGTGGAGATAACATAGTGCTCCAGGTGGGGTGGAGATAACATTGTGTTCCAGGTGGGGTGGAGATAACATTGTGTTCCAGGTGGGGTGGAGACAACATTGTGTTCCAGGTGGGGTGGAGATAACATTGTGTTCCAGTTGGGGTGGAGATAACATTGTGTTCCAGGTGGGGTGGAGATAACATTGTGTTCCAAGTAGGGTGGAGATAACATAGTGTTCCAGGTGGGGTGGAGATAACATTGTGTTCCAGGTGGGGTGGAGATAACATTGTGTTCCAAGTGAGGTGGAGATAACATAGTGCTCCAGGTGGGGTGGAGATAACGTATTCCAGCTACAGTAGTTTCCCACAGCCAGTGTGTATTGGCGTAATATGCTTCTGTGCACATTGATTGATTAATTCATTGTTTGATTATTCAATGTTTATTGTCCTTCAAGAGGAAATTAAACAGGAAACAAATGAAAGTCAGCCGTCAGACATAAAGAAATACATGCACGTGTGGGCGATGCTAACCTGTTTAGCGATGGCCTTGCCGTCCAGTTTGTTGTAGACCTTGCGTATCTTGGCCACGGTGAGGGCAGAGACAGAGAGGGCGTACAGGCTGAAGGATACCTTCTCCTCTGGGACCAGGGCTACTGGACATGGAGGCTCTCCAGTCTTAGAGTCTTTACCTGTGGGAGAGATGGTCTGTGATGTCACAAATTGGTAACCAATGAGGAGGCGTGGAATTGTGTGTGTGCATGTGTGTGTATGTGTGTGTGTGAGTGTATGTGTGTATGTGTGTGTGTGTGTGTGTATGTATGTGTGTGTGTGTGTGTGTGTGTGTGTGCGTGCGTGCGTGTATGTGTGTGTGTGTGTGTATGTGTGTGTATGTATGTGTGTGTGTGTGTGTGTATGTGTGTGTGTGTGTGTGTATGTGTGTGTGTGCGTGTGTATGTGTGTGTGTGCTCTCTCCTCTCTACTAACAAGGCAGGTACACAGCTTGGAAGCTGCCTGTGTAGTTGGGTCCCAGCTCGTAAACCGTTGCCACGCTGGCTGCAGGAAGCCCCTCCTCCAGGAAGTGTGTGGGACCCAGGCGCCACACCAGATTGGACAGCTGTCTCTGGGCAGGGGGAGTGCCTATGTAGCTGTACACGGTGCTGACCACAGGGGGGTTGCTGCTGCTTCCACCCGGAGAAGTATGGATGTAGTGAAGCTGGAGAAGAGAGGAGAGGAGAGGAGGAGGAGGGGGAGGAGAGGGGATGGGGAGGAGAAAGAGGGTAGGAGAGGGGAGGGGGAGGAGAGGGGAGGGGGGGAGAGGGGGGGAGGGGAGGGGGGGGAGAGGGGGGAGGGGAGGGGGGGAAGAGGGAGAGGGTAGGAGAGGGAACAGGGAGAGGGGAGGAGAGGGGAGGGGGAGGAGAGGGGGAAGAGGGAGAGGAGGAGAGAGGGAACAGGGAGAAAGGAGGAGGGGGAGGAGAGGGAGGAGGGGAGAGGGGAGGAGAGGGGGGGGAGGAGAGGGAGGAGGGGAGAGGGGAGGAGAGGGGAGGGGGAGGAGAGGGGGGGAGGGAGGAGGGAACAGGGAGAGGGGAGGAGAGGGGGGGGAGGGAACAGGGAGGAAGGAACAGGGAGAGGAGAGGAGAGGGGGGCGAAGGAACAGGGAGAGGGGAGGGGGAGGAGGGGGGGGGGGAACAGGGAGGAAGGAACAGGGAGAGGAGAGGAGAGGGGGGGAGGGAACAGGGAGAGGGGAGGGGGAGGAGAGGGGAGGGGGAGGAGGGAACAGGGAGAGGAGAGAGGAGTAGGGGAATAGAGAGAGAGTACTATTTTGTAGCATTTCTGACAATGCTAACATCTTTTCAGCCGAATCTCTGATTTCTAAACCGGTCCAGTAACTCGGTTGCTGCGCAACAGTATCAGCTAGCTAGTAGAAGGCTAGCAGATGTAGCTAGCTAGCTAACAAACAAAGTCAACACAGTAGCCACTGCTAGCTAGCCAACACGACCAGCTAACTGTACTGCAGTAGCTAAATACAATATATTTGTGCTAGCTAGCCAACGTTAAATTTTTGCT
Organism: Coregonus ussuriensis; assembly: GCA_031479575.1. Taxonomy (NCBI): domain Eukaryota; kingdom Metazoa; phylum Chordata; class Actinopteri; order Salmoniformes; family Salmonidae; genus Coregonus; species Coregonus ussuriensis. Next base: position 3,709,110 of record CM062488.1, read on the forward strand.
GCGTTATGAAAGGAACTAGACACGGACACGAATGATCTGTTTAGTGTGTTAACACACTATTGGTAGTTTGTTGTAACCAAGTATTGGTGCTAAACTGTGTGTTATTGGATGCTAGCATGCTAGTTAGCTATGGCGTCATAGTTAGGCATCGTGGGCTGTTGTGGGTAGTTATTGTAGGTTAGCTTTGTTTTCGGTGGTGCCGGGTGTAGCACGAAGCTAGCTAGCTAGCCGTTTTTCAAACAAAGTCAACACAGTAGCCATTGCTAGCTAGCCTACACGACCAGCTAACTGTACTGTAGTAGCTAAATACTCCTGAGGGTGTAGCACGAAGCTAGCTAGCTAGCCGTTTTTTCGAACAGAGTCAACACAGTAGCCATTGTGTGCTGTACTGTGGCAGCTAAATACAATTTATTTGTGCTAGCTAGCCAACGTTTTATTATTGTATGAAAGGAACTAGACACGGACACGAATTATCTGTTTAGTGTGTTAACACACTATTGGTGGTTTGTTGTGACCAAGTGTTGGTGCTAAACTGTGTGTTATTGGATGCTAGCATGCTAGTTAGCTATGGTGTCATAGTTAGCTAGCTGAATAAAGTGGGTTGAGTCTATTCCTTGGAACATTGAACCGTTGTGGTTCACAACAATTCTGATTTCTAAAGGTGGAAGTTGGGAGAGTTTTTGTTCGGGTGGTTCAGTGAAACAATTATAGTTTCTGAGGTGGAAGTTTTGGTGAGGGAGGCCCTGCTCTCTCCTCTCCCAGATGTTTAGTTCATTTCATTCCGATCTCCTCTGCATTATTGTAGCCATTTGCTACAGCCTGTCAACTATGCCTCTGCCTATCCCTGTTCTCTCCTCTCTGCACAGGCTACACAAACGCCTCACACCGCGTGGCTGCTGCCTCTCTAACCTGGTGGACCCTGCACGCACCCCACACCTGGAGTTCCAGGTCTTCCAGGTCCATGTCTCCGACCACTACTTTGTTTCCTTTTCTCTCTCGCTCTCCTCCAACACTACTCACTCTGCCCCTACACAGATGGTAATGCGCCGCCGCAACCTTCGCTCTCTCTCTCCCACTACTCTCTCCTCTTCCATCCTATCATCTCTTCCCTCTGCTCAATCCTTCTCCCTCCAATCTCCTGATTCTGCCTCCTCAACCCTCCTCTCCTCCCTTTCTGCATCCTTTGACTCTCTGTGTCCCCTATCCTCCCGGCCGGCTCGGTCCTCCCCTCCAGCTCCGTGGCTTGATGACTCATTGCGAGCTCACAGAACAGAGCTCCGGGCAGCGGAGCGGAAATGGAAGAAAACTAAACTCCCTGCCGACCTGGCATCTTTTCACTCCCTCCTCTCTACATTTTCTTCATCTGTTTCTGCTGCTAAGGCCACTTTCTACCACTCTAAATTCCAAGCATCTGCCTCTAACCCTAGGAAGCTCTTTGCCACATTTTCCTCCCTGCTGAATCCTCTCCCCCCCCCCCCTCTCTGTGGATGACTTCGTCAACCACTTTGAAAAGAAGGTTGACGACATCCGATCCTCGTTTGTTAAGTCTAATGACACTGCTGGTCCTACTCACACTGCCCTACCCTATGCTTTGACTTCTTTCTCCCCTCTCTCTCCAGATAAAATCCTGCGACTTGTGACTGCAGGCCGCCCAACAACCTGCCCGCTTGACCCCATCCCCTCCTCTCTTCTCCAGACCATCTCCGGTGACCTTATCCACCTACCTCACCTCGCTGATCAACTCATCCTTGACCGCTGGCCATGTCCCTTCCGTCTTCAAGAGAGCGAGAGTTGCACCCCTTCTCAAAAAACCAACACTCGATCCCACTGATGTCAACAACTACAGACCAGTATCCCTTCTTTCTTTTCTTTCCAAAACTATTGAGCGTGCCGTCTTTAGCCAACTCTCTTGCTATCTCTCTCAGAATGACCTTCTTGATCCAAACCAGTCAGGTTTCAGGACTGGTCATTCAACGGAGACTGCTCTTCTCTGTGTCACGGAGGCTCTCCGCACTGCTAAAGCTAACTCTCTCTCCTCTGCTCTTGTCCTTCTAGACCTGTCTGCTGCCTTTGATACTGTGAACCATCAGATCCTCCTCTCCACCCTCTCCGAGCTGGGCATCTCCGGCGCGGCTCACTCCTGGATTGCGTCCTACCTGACTGGTCGCTCCTACCAAGTGGCGCGGCGAGAAGCTGTCTCCGCACCACGTGCTCTCACCACTGGTGTCCCCCAGGGCTCAGTTCTAGGCCCTCTCCTATTCTCCCTATACACCAAGTCACTTGGCTCTGTCATATCCTCACATGGCCTCTCCTATCATTGCTACGCTGACGATACACAACTAATCTTCTCCTTTCCCCCTTCTGATAACCAGGTGGCGAATCGCATCTCTGCATGTCTGGCAGACATATCAGTATGGATGACGGATCACCACCTCAAGCTGAACCCTGGCAAGACGGAGCTGCTCTTCCTCCCGGGGAAGGACTGCCCGTTCCATGATCTCGCCATCACGGTTGACAACTCCGTTGTGTCCTCCTCCCAGAGTGCGAAGAGCGTTGGCGTGACCCTGGACAACACCCTGTCGTTCTCCGCTAACATCAAGGCGGTGACCCGATCCTGCAGGTTCATGCTCTACAACATTCGGAGAGTACGACCCTGCCTTACACAGGAAGCGGCACAGGTCCTAATCCAGGCACTTGTCATCTCCCGTCTGGATTACTGCAACTCGCTGTTGGCTGGCCTCCCTGCCTGTGCCATTAAACCCCTACAACTCATCCAGAATGCCGCAGCCCGTCTGGTGTTCAACCTTCCCAAGTTCTCTCACGTCACCCCCCTCCTCCGCACACTCCACTGGCTTCCAGTTGAAGCTCGCATCTGTTACAAGACCATGGTGCTTGCCTATGGAGCAGTGAGGGGAACGGCACCTCCGTACCTTCGGGCTCTGATCAGTCCCTACACCCAAACGAGGGCATTGCGTTCATCCACCTCTGGCCTGCTGGCTCCCCTTCCTCTGCGGAAGCATAGTTCCCGCTCAGCCCAGTCAAAACTGTTCGCTGCTCTGGCACCCCAATGGTGGAACAAGCTCCCTCACGACGCCAGGACAGCGGAGTCACTCACCACCTTCCGGAGACATTTGAAACCCCACCTCTTTAAGGAATACCTGGGATAGGATAAAGTAATCCTTCTACCCCCCCCCAAAAAAATAAAAATAAAAAAAAAAGTGTAAAGTGGTTTTCCCACTGGCTATAGGGTGAATGCACCTATTTGTAAGTCGCTCTGGATAAGAGCGTCTGCTAAATGACGTAAATGTGCCCTTGAGCAAGGCACTTAACCCTAATTGCTCATGTAAGTCGCTCTGGATAAGAGCGTCTGCTAAATGACTAAAATGTAAATGTAAATGTAGTTAGATGAGAAGCAAAAGGTAGCTAGCTAGTAGAAGGCTAGCAGATGTAGCTAGCTAGCTAACACCAGTTAGATGAGAAGCAAAAGGTAGCTAGCTAGTAGAAGGCTAGCAGATGTAGCTAGCTAGCTAACACCAGTTAGATGAGAAGCAAAAGGTAGCTAGCTAGTAGAAGGCTAGCAGATGTAGCTAGCTAGCTAACACCAGTTAGATGAGAAGCAAAAGGTAGCTAGCTAGTAGAAGGCTAGCAGATGTAGCTAGCTAGCTAACACCAGTTAGATGAGAAGCAAAAGGTAGCTAGCTAGTAGAAGGCTAGCAGATGTAGCTAGCTAGCTAACACCAGTTAGATGAGAAGCAAAAGGTAGCTAGCTAGCTAGGTAGGTATACTTTTCTACGGAAGGCATTTCATATGGCTGAAGTCATCTGTGTAAACTGCTGTCCTGGACACTTGCGTGTAATGAGAGCACAAAGAAATAAGCTAGCAAACATCCTTGGTAATTATTATAGCTAGCCAGTTAGATACACCAAGCCAAGTGCTACCACACCTGATTCTACTACTCAGCTGTTCATCAAGACCTCAGCTGTTCATCAAGACATCAGCTGTTCATCAAGACCTCAGCTGTTCATCAAGACCTCAGCTGTTCATCAAGACCTCAGCTGTTCATCAAGACCTCAGCTCTTCATCAAGACCTCAGCTCTTCATCAAGACCTCAGCTCTTCATCAAGACCTCAGCTCTTCATCAAGACCTCAGCTGTTCATCAAGACCTCAGCTCTTCATCAAGGCCTCAGCCCTTCATCAATACCTCAGCCCTTCATCAAGACCTCATGTGGTCCTCTGTAGCTCAGCTGGTAGAGCACGGCGCTTGTAACGCCAAGGTAGTGGGTTCGATCCCCGGGACCACCCATACACAAAAAAAAAAAATGTATGCACGCATGACTGTAAGTCGCTTTGGATAAAAGCGTCTGCTAAATGGCATATTATTATTTATTATAAGACCTCAGCTGTTCATCAAGACCTTCATCTAATCACCTCCGTCTCTTCATCTAATCACCTCCGTCTCTTCATCTAATCACCTCCGTCTCTTCATCTAACCACCTCCGTCTCTTCATCTAATCACCTCCGTCTCTTCATCTAATCACCTCCGTCTCTTCATCTAATTACCTCCGTCTCTTCATCTAACCACCTCCGTCTCTTCATCTAACCACCTCCGTCTCTTCATCTAACCACCTCCGTCTCTTCATCTAATCACCTCCGTCTCTTCATCTAACCACCTCCGTCTCTTCATCTAACCACCTCCGTCTCTTCATCTAATCACCTCCGTCTCTTCATCTAACCACCTCCGTCTCTTCATCTAACCACCTCTGACCCTAAAAGCAACAAAGGTGTGTGTGCCGTTCTTGAGCATGCCTTTACTCATCCCTAACACACACACACACGCATACACGCACACACGCGCACACACGCACACACGCACATACACTACCTTTGTGGTTTGGACTAGTTGTCCGTCGATGTATAGCGTGGCCATGCTGTTCTTCAACATGCCTTTACTCATTACTAACAGCAGGTGGTGCCACTGGCCCTCTCCGATCAGTTCTCCACAGCGGAACCTGGCGCAGCACGGCAGAACCTCAAAGAACGAGGACTCCTCGCTGAAATCATCCACTGTGGAGGGGAGGGGGGGATACAGATGTCATCATAATGTTGTAAAAATGTTTGATATGGGTTTGAAGTGTGTTTAGGTTATGTTGGTACGAGGGTTAGAGAGAGAAGAGCCCTCACTGAAGTCATCCATTGTGGAGGGAGATGGAGATGTAGGAATATTATCAAAAATGTTGTATAATGTTTCAGCTGGGTTTAAAGTGTGTTTGGTTTATGGGGGTTGTATAATATTTCAGCTGGGTTTAAAGTGTGTTTGGTTTATGGGGGTTGTATAATGTTTCAGCTGGGTTTAAAGTGTGTTTGGTTTATGGGGGTTGGGTATCTGCGATTCAGAGGGAAATAGGATGTTTTCCACATCAGGGGGAGGAAGACAAATAGTGTACAAACAAAACTTTTTTTAAATGCTGTGTTAGTGTTCTGAGGATTGGGGTTGTGGTAGGGCTGGATGCTTTGCAGAGACCAGAGCAGCATGTTTTTAACTCCCTTATTTAGTTAGAGGAGAGATAATTATGTAGAGATGCTAATCTGGGGAATAGAAGGGATTCCAGAAATCGTCATCTTTACTAGATTATTCATCCGGTTTACAAACATCTAACCAGGTTAAAGAAGAACAATGTTTGGGTTAGGGCGTTTACCGTAGCTCTGCAGCAGTCCCTCCTTGGTAGAGACCGTAAGGGACCGGTCCTTAGCAGACAGAACCACGGCCAGACAAACGTAGTGTTGCTCAGAGGACGTGGCCCGTCGGACCACCGTCAGCAGACGGACAGGGTGGGAGTGGGGGGCAGAGCTGAACCGTTCCACACAGAACCACGTAGAGTAACTCAGCCCCGACGGAGGGGGGAATAGACGCTCTCCTACAAGGGGGGAGAAAAGAGAAGAGAGAAGAGAGAGAGAGAGAGAGAGAGAGAGAGAGAGAGAGAGAGAGAGAGAGAGAGAGAGAGAGAGGAGAGAGGAGAGAGGAGAGAGGAGAGAGGAGAGAGAGAGAGAGAGAGAGAGGAGAGAGAGGAGAGAGAGGAGAGAGAGAGAGAGAGAGAGAGAGAGAGAGAGAGAGAGAGAGAGAGAGAGAGAGAGAGAGAGAGAGCGAGGGAGAGAGAGAGAGAGACTGGTTAAATTAATGCGCCACTGATGACTGCATACTTCATACATGAGGATGAGAGGAGAGAGGGAGTGGGGAGAGGAGAGAGGGAGTGGGGGAGAGGAGAGAGGGAGTGGGGGAGAGGAGGGAGGGAGTGGGGGAGAGGAGAGAGGGAGTTGGGGAGAGGAGAGAGGGAGTTGGGGAGAGGAGAGAGGGAGTTGGAGAGAGGGAGTTGGGGAGAGGAGAGAGGGAGTTGGGGAGAGGAGAGAGGGAGTTGGAGAGAGGAGAGAGGGAGTGGGGGAGAGGAGAGAGGGAGTTGGGGAGAGGAGAGAGGGAGTGGGGGAGAGGAGAGAGGGTGATGGAGAGAAGGAGTTGGGGAGAGGAGAGAGGGAGTGGGGGAGAGGAGAGAGGGAGATGGAGAGAGGAGAGAGGGAGTGGGGGAGAGGAGAGGGGGAGATGGAGGAGAGGAGAGAGGGAGTGGGGGAGAGGAGAGAGGGAGATGGAGAGAGGAGAGAGGGAGTTGGAGAGAGGGAGTTGGGGAGAGGAGAGAGGGAGTTGGAGAGAGGAGAGAGGGAGTTGGGGAGAGGAGAGAGGGAGTTGGAGAGAGGAGAGAGGGAGTTGGGGAGAGGAGAGAGGGAGTTGGGGAGAGGAGAGAGGGAGTTGGGGAGAGGAGAGAGGGAGTTGGGGAGAGGAGAGAGGGAGTTGGAGAGAGGAGAGAGGGAGTTGGAGAGAGGAGAGAGGGAGTTAGAGAGAGGGAGTTGGGGAGAGGAGGGAGGGAGTGGGGGAGATGAGAGAGGGAGTGGGGGAGAGGAGAGAGGGAGTTGGAGAGAGGAGAGAGGGAGTTGGAGAGAGGAGAGAGGGAGTTGGAGAGAGGAGAGAGGGAGTTAGGGAGAGGAGAGAGGGAGTTGGGGAGAGGAGAGAGGGAGTTGGAGAGAGGAGAGAGGGAGTTGGAGAGAGGAGAGAGGGAGTTGGGGAGAGGAGAGAGGGAGTTGGAGAGAGGAGAGAGGGAGTTGGAGAGAGGAGAGAGGGAGATGAGCTGTGCACATCCTCCGGATGACTGCTTTTAGCGTCTGGGTCTGTACATGAATGATGAGGTCATACAATCTATTATTTACTATTTCTTTAGGTCCACAGGGCTGTACAATATGTGACGGGGACAACAAGGGCCTGGTTGAGCTGTGGGTTACCGGGCAGACTGGGAGGAACCAGACTGGTTAGATGAATGAGCTAGCCCTGATGACGTCATACTGCTGCTATATGGGTCAGAGAGGACAGGATGCTGAGGAAGGAGAGACGGTGGAGGAGAGGAGAGGAGGAGAGGAGAGGAGGAGAGAGGGTGGAGGAGAGGAGAGGAGAGGAGGAGAGAGGGTGGAGGAGAGGAGAGGAGAGGAGGAGAGAGGGTGGAGGAGAGGAGAGGAGAGGAGGAGAGAGGGTGGAGGAGAGGAGAGGAGGAGAGAGGGTGGAGGAGAGGAGAGGAGGAGAGAGGTGGAGGAGAGGAGGAGAGAGGGTGGAGGAGAGGAGGAGAGAGGGTGGAGGAGAGGAGAGGAGAGGAGGAGAGAGGGTGGAGGAGAGGAGAGGGGATAGATGGTGGAGGAGAGGAGAGGAGAGGAGAGGAGGAGAGAGGGTGGAGGAGAGGAGAGGAGGAGAGATGGTAGAGGAGAGGAGAGGAGGAGAGGAGAGGAGAGGAGAGGAGAGGAGAGGAGAGGAGAGGAGAGGAGAGGAGAGGAGAGGAGAGGAGAGGAGAGGAGAGGAGAGGAGAGGAGCGGAGAGGAGAGGAGAGGAGAGGAGAGGGTGGAGAGGTTCAGAACTTTTGTGAAACATCACCGGAAAGTTGAAAAATATATGGCAAATAGAAATAAAAAATGTATGGTGTTAAGCGATCGATGGGAAGGGGTTGAGTAGAGCTGAAGGGTGGGACTAAAAACAACAAGCTAACAAGGACTACAAAAACATATTTGGGGGATTGGAAATGATGCAGAATCTATCTCCAATATTAAAGCTGATCTACCCCCTAAAAAAATATATTATAAAAATATAAAATATATATATACAGTGGGGAGAACAAGTATTTGATACACTGCCGATATTGCAGGTTTTCCTACTTACAAAGCATGTAGAGGTCTGTAATTTTTATCATAGGTACACTTCAACAGTGAGAGACGGAATCTAAAACAAAAATCCAGAAAATCACATTGTATGATTTTTAAGTAATTCATTTGCATTTTATTGCATGACATAAGTATTTGATACATCAGAAAAGCAGAACTTAATATTTGGTACAGAAACCTTTGTTTGCAATTACAGAGATCATACGTTTCCTGTAGGTCATGACCAGGATTGCACACACTGCAGCAGGGATTTTGGCCCACTCCTCCATACAGACCACCTCCAGATCCTTCAGGTTTCGGGGCTGTCGCTGGGCAATACGGACTTTCAGCTCCCTCCAAAGATTTTCTATTGGGTTCAGGTCTGGAGACTGGCTAGGCCACTCCAGGACCTTGAGATGCTTCTTACGGAGCCACTCCTTAGTTGCCCTGGCTGTGTGTTTCGGGTCGTTGTCATGCTGGAAGACCCAGCCACGACCCATCTTCAATGCTCTTACTGAGGGAAGGAGGTTGTTGGCCAAGATCTCGCGATACATGGCCCCATCCATCCTCCCGTCAATACGGTGCAGTCGTCCTGTCCCCTTTGCAGAAAAGCATCCCCAAAGAATGATGTTTCCACCTCCATGCTTCACGGTTGGGATGGTGTTATTGGGGTTGTACTCATCCTTCTTCTTCCTCCAAACACGGCGAGTGGAGTTTAGACCAAAAAGCTATATTTTTGTCTCATCAGACCACATGATCTTCTCCCATTCCTCCTCTGGATCATCCAGATGGTCATTGGCAAACTTCAGACGGGCCTGGACATGCGCTGGCTTGAGCAGGGGGACCTTGCGTGCGCTGCAGGATTTTAATCCATGACGGCGTAGTGTGTTACTAATGGTTTTCTTTGAGACTGTGGTCCCAGCTCTCTTCAGGTCATTGACCAGGTCCTGCCGTGTAGTTCTGGGCTGATCCCTCACCTTCCTCATGATCATTGATGCCCCACGAGGTGAGATCTTGCATGGAGCCCCAGACCGAGGGTGATTGACCGTCAACTTGAACTTCTTCCATTTTCTAATAATTGCGCCAACAGTTGTTGCCTTCTCACCAAGCTGCTTGCCTATTGTCCTGTAGCCCATCCCAGCCTTGTGCAGGTCTACAATTTTATCCCTGATGTCCTTACACAGCTCTCTGGTCTTGGCCATTGTGGAGAGGTTGGAGTCTGTTTGATTGAGTGTGTGGACAGGTGTCTTTTATACAGGTAACGAGTTCAAACAGGTGCAGTTAACACAGGTAATGAGTGGAGAACAGGAGGGCTTCTTAAAGAAAAACTAACAGGTCTGTGAGAGCCGAAATTCTTACTGGTTGGTAGGTGATCAAATACTTATGTCATGCAATAAAATGCAAATTAATTACTTAAAAATCATACAATGTGATTTTTTGGATTTTTGTTTTAGATTCCATCTCTCATAGTTGAAGTGTACCTATGATAAAAATTACAGACCTCTACATGCTTTGTAAGTAGGAAAACCTGCAAAATCCCCACTGTATGTATATATTCTTAATTCCATTCCCTTTCTTAGATCTGTGTGTATTGGGTATATGTTGTGAAATTGTTAGATATTACTGCACTGTCGGAGCTAGAAGCGCAAGCATTTCGCTACACCCGCAATAACGTCCGCTAAACAATGTGTATGTGACAAATCAAATCTGATTTGATTTGATGTAGTCTAGGCTAAGTTTATGTTGTCGTGACACTGACCTGCTCCGATCCCGGAGACCACGGCTCCATCGCTGACTCCGCCTGTGTTTACGTTGTTAGAGGAAGCGTTGTGAGGGGCCAGGCTGGGCAGGAACAGACACCTAGAAAGAAGAAAACATTGATACTATACTATATCATCTAGAGGTAGCGTTGGAGGTAGCGTTGGAGGTAGCGTTGGAGGTAGCATTGGGGGTAGCGTTGGAGGTAGCGTTGGAGGTAGCGTTGGGGGTAGCGTTGGGGGTAGCGTTGGAGGTAGCGTTGGGGGTAGCGTTGGGGGTAGCGTTGGAGGTAGCGTTGGAGGTAGCGTTGGGAGTAGCGTTGGAGGTAGCGTTGGAGGTAGCGTTGGAGGTAGCGTTGGAGGTAGCGTTGGGAGTAGCGTTGGAGGTAGCGTTGGGGGTAGCGTTGGAGGTAGCGTTGGGGGTAGCGTTGGGGGTAGCGTTGGAGGTAGCGTTGGGAGTAGCGTTGGGAGTAGCGTTGGAGGTAGCGTTGGGAGTAGCGTTGGAGGTAGCGTTGGAGGTAGCGTTGGGCACAGTTAATCGAATATCCGGATCTCCGAATGGACGTTAGTGTTTGATTACTTGAGTGAGTTCATTTTTGGAGACAAGGCCTATTTTAACAATGAAAAAGCTTTGTCTAAATGTAATTTAATTATCCTTGTGATATTTATTTTTTTACCTAGGATATACCATGACATTTGAAATTCTTAATTGAATAAAACAACAAACTTTTGAATGTAGTTTTTATAACATTTAGTCCTCCAGGCTGGTCTGACGTCGGTATGCTGTTTCCCCCGTTCAAATAGCAATCACAGTAAGTGTGTGATCACATGGTAGTAGATGCACATGTGCTGTAGAGCTGACTGGAAATTATAATACGCTTTTATTTTACTGGCCTGATGGTCAGTCTGAGGGGAGGGAGAGAGCAGTGGTGAGGCTGCCTCTCACCCGACTCACCATCCCTCCTCTCTCCCTCCCTCCGCTGAGAAAAGGGGACACAGTCTTCCAGCTGATGGTGAAACTCACACTGCATTATTTCTGCCTCATGCACAAATTCATGATGTTACTCCCATGACCAGAGAAAGTGAAATATTCCTCGATATTAAAAAAGGCACAAGCCGCAAATAATAACAATGCAAGTTTATTGAAACACTTTTCTAAACTCATTCATTGCAGCTGCAGTGCTGGTTGTAGTGTGAGTGGAAGTAGGGAGAACGTGTGTTGTATGGCTTATAAAGGTGTTGAACAGAGTGTTAACACAGTGCTGTATAACAACTTCAACATGAACTTCTTCATAAAATCAGCAGCTCTTTGCTCTATTCGTTGAGTCTATTTCTAGTCATGGTTTTAAAAGATTTGAAATCTCACATGATCAACTTTGCTGTGCATTCGAGGCTTTTTTTTTTTACAGTCTGTGGCACGACGATACTGTGCAGACACGGTCATCTGAGCTATCTGATTGGCCAGCGGTAGGCCTATAGGTGCACTTGATTTGTTCTCTGGGCCTGCCGGGTAGGCGGAGCTCTACCTTCAGACACATGAAATGGTTCAAAATGGGAACACTTTTCTTTCTGCTGAATCAAGTGCACCTGCCGCCAACAGCGCCAAACAAATAAAACAAATTGGAACGCAAGGCTTCAATCGCTGAGTGTTTTACAGAAATGTTTGGTGATCGACTAGGAATGTCTTGGAGATCGACCAGTCGATTGCGATCGACCGGTTGATGACCACTGATATAGAGGGAGCCAGGCTGGGCAGACAACTAGAAGAATATAGGAGAATAATCTAGTGTTGATCACTGTTTTGACTGTTATTACAGGACAAAAAAGAGATGGATTACGTACATCCAGCTTGACACAGGAGTCTAGATTACCTCTGGAGAAAAAAGGTCTGCTCATTGTTCTGAAGCGAGTGGAGATAGCAAACAGTGAACAGTGGACATTATAGCTTTTTCTCACTGTAATTCTAGTCAATGACAGGGTCCCAGGTAAGAGACAGGGTCCCAGGTAAGATGTAATATCCAAGATGGCGTAGCAGTGCGGTCGCTTTTATTTCATCGTCCTTGTGTAAATATCCCGTTTCTTGTTTTTTTTGTCTATTTTGTATATATCTCTCAATTTTTACTTTTCATTCTTTAACTAAATATACTTTCCTGCAACCCGCTTCACCCAACGTGGAAAGGATTCTATTATTTCTTTATAACTTTCATCAAGAACCGTAAGCTGATACTAGTGTAGCCGCAACTAAATGGCTACCTGCTATTAGTCACCGTTAGCGTCTTCACCACTGTCCGTGGCCTACACTATCCACCAGCCAGCTCTAGCTCTAGCCTGGACAATTCGTCGGCCAGTCTGCACAGCGTGCTATCGACCCAGCGTGCTATCGACCCAGAGCTTATTGGACTTTCTGCCGGAATCACTGGACCCTAGCGCCGGATCATCACAACCAGCTAGCTAGCTGCAAAGCTGCAAGCTGTTGGCTGATTACCATTACCATTGCCCTATAGCAAGCACCAGTTAGCCTTGAGCTAGCCTCAGGCCCATCTCCCGGCTATCTACCTCTCTGTCAACCGGACGGGACCTCCTAGTGTTGACACTGAGCCCCGCTGATCCAACACGACTGGTTTGCCGACGAAATAGTCTGATGTGGTTTCATCAGGCTTCCAGTTGCGACGACCACAAAGATCCATCTGCCAGCCCCGGCCCGCTAGCACACGCAAACTACAACTGTGCTCCCTGCTAGCTGTGCTGAAGCACCAATTTGAACTGCTCTCGGACTCACATATTGCTGTTCACTGGACCTTATGATCACTCAGCTGCACAGCTGATGCCTGCTGGACTGTTCCTTTACACGGTACCCTGTCCTATTTATTCTGTTTAGTCTTAGCCCAAACGTTATCGCTATTTCCAGTTGTTGTCTTAGCTCTCTCTAATAACACCTGTGACTGCTTTATGCCTCTCTCCCATGTCAATTATGCCTTGCCTATTGCTGTTTGGGTTAGTTCTTATTATACAATTTCACTGTAGAACCCCTAGTCCCTCTCAAACTGCCTCATATAGTTCCTTTGTTCCACCCCCCATACCGCCGAGACCGGCTCAATCGGTGCCTCCAACGACGCTATCTCTTTCATTGTTACCCAACGCTTAGGGTTACCTGAACTGTACTCATATCCTTCCATATCCTTTTCTGTACATAATGCCCTGAATCTTTTCTACAACGCCCGGAGAACTGCCCCCTTTATTCTATGTACCCAACGCACTAGAAGACCAGTTCTTAAAGCCTTTAGTCGTATCCTTATTCTAGTCCTCCTCTGCTCCTCTGGTGATATAGAGGCTAACCCAGGCCCTGCAGCCCCCAGTATCACTCCTACTCCCCAGGAGCTATCATTTGTTGACTTCTGTAACCGTAAAAGTCTTGGTTTTCTGCACATAAATATCAGAAGCCTCCGTCCTAAGTTTGAGTTATTCACTGCGTTAGCACACTCCGCCAACCCTGATGTTCTAGCAGTGTCTGAATCCTGGCTCAGGAAGGCCACCAAAAATTCTGAAATTTCCATCCCCAACTATAACATTTTCCGTCTAGATAGAACTGCCAAAGGGGGTGGAGTTGCAATCTACTGTAGAGATAACCTGCAGAGCTCTATCATACTATCCAGGTCTGTGCCCAAACAGTTTGAGCTTCTACTTCTAAAAATCCACCTTTCCAGAAATAAGTCTCTCACTGTTGCCGCTTGCTACAGACCCCCCTCAGCCCCCAGCTGTGCCCTGGACACCATATGTGAATTGATTGCTCCCCATCTATCCTCAGAGTTCGTACTGCTTGGTGACCTAAATTGGGATATGCTTAACACCCCGGCCATCCTACAATCTAAACTAGATGCCCTCAATCTCACACAAATTATCAACGAACCTACCAGGTACAACCCTAAATCCGTAAACATGGGTACCCTCATAGATATCATCCTGACTAACTTACCCTCTAAATACACCTCCGCTGTATTCAACCAGGATCTCAGCGATCACTGCCTTATTGCCTGCGTCCGTAACGGGTCCGCGGTCAAACGACCACCCCTCATCACTGTCAAACGCTCCCAAAAACACTTCAGCGAGCAGGCCTTCCTAATTGACCTGGCCCAAGTATCCTGGATGGATATAGATCTCATTCCGTCAGTAGAGGATGCCTGGTTGTTCTTTAAAAGTAATTTCCTCTCAATCTTAAATAGACATGCCCCATTCAAAAAATACAGAACTAAGAACAGATATAGCCCCTGGTTCTCCTCAGACTTGACTGCCCTTGACCAGCACAAAAACATCCTGTGGCGTACTGCATTAGCATCAAATAGCCCCCGCGATATGCAACTTTTCAGGGAAGTTAGGAACCAATATACACAAGCAGTTAGGAAAGCAAAGGCTAACTTTTTCAAACAGAAATTTGCATCCTGTAGCACTAACTCCAAAAAGTTTTGGGACACTGTAAAGTCCATGGAAAATAAGAGCACTTCCTCCCAGCTGCCCACTGCACTGAGGCTAGGAAACACTATCACCACCGATAAATCTACAATAATCGAGAATTTCAACAAGCATTTTGCTACGGCTGGCCATGCTTTCCACCTGGCTACGACTACCCCGGCCACCAGCTCTGCACCCTCCGCTGCAACTTGCCCATGCCCCCCCCGCTTCTCCTTCACACAAATCCAGACAGCTGATGTTCTAAAAGAGCTGCAAAATCTGGACCCCTACAAATCATCTGGGCTAGACAATCTGGACCCTTTCTTTCTAAAACTAGCCGTCGAAATTGTCGCAACCCCTATTACTAGCCTGTTCAACCTCTCTTTCGTAACGTCTGAGATCCCCAGAGATTGGAAAGCTGCCGCGGTCATCCCCCTCTTCAAAGGGGGTGACACTCTAGATCCAAACTGTTACAGACCCATATCCATCCTGCCCTGCCTTTCAAAAGTTTTTGAAAGCCAAGTCAACAAACAGATCACCGACCATTTCGAATCCCACCGTACCTTCTCCGCTATGCAATCCGGTTTCAGAGCTGGTCATGGGTGCACTTCAGCCACGCTCAAGGTCCTAAACGATATTATAACCGCGATCGATAATAGACAGTACTGTGCAGCCGTTTTCATTGACCTGGCCAAGGCTTTCGACTCTGTCAACCACCGCATTCTTATTGGTAGACTAAATAGCCTTGGTTTCTCAAATGACTGCCTCGCCTGGTTCACTAACTACTTCTCAGATAGAGTTCAATGTGTCAAATCGGAGGGCCTGTTGTCTGGACCTATGGCAGTCTCTATGGGGGTGCCACAGGGTTCAATTCTTGGGCCGACTCTTTTCTCTGTGTATATCAATGACGTCGCTCTTGCTGCTGGTGACTCTCAGATCCACCTCTACGCAGACGACACCATTTTGTATACATCTGGCCCTTCATTCGACACTGTGTTAACAAACCTCCAAACGTGCTTCAATTCCATACAACACTCCTTCAGTAGCCTCCAACTGCTCTTAAACACTAGTAAAACTAAATGCATGCTCTTCAACCGAACGCTGCTTGCACCCGCCCACCCGACTAGAATCACTACTCTCGACGGGTCTGACCTAGAGTATGTGGACAACTACAAATATCTAGGTGTCTGGTTAGACTGTAAACTCTCCTTCCAGACTCACATTAAGAATCTCCAATCCAAAGTTAAATCTAGAATCGGTTTCCTATTTCGCAACAAAGCCTCCTTCACTCATGCTGCCAAACATGCCCTCGTAAAACTGACTATCCTACCGATCCTTGACTTCGGCGATGTCATTTACAAAATAGCCTCCAACACTCTACTCAGCAAATTGGATGTAGTCTATCACAGTGCCATCCGTTTTGTCACCAAAGCCCCATATACTACCCACCACTGTGACCTGTACGCTCTTGTTGGCTGGTCCTCACTACATATTCGTCGCCAAACCCACTGGCTCCAGGCCATCTATAAATCACTGCTAGGCAAATCCCCGCCTTATCTTAGCTCATTGGTCACCATAGCAACACCCACCCGTAGTCTGCGCTCCAGCGGGTATATCTCACTGGTCATCCCCAAAGCCAACACCTCCTTTGGCCGCAATTCCTTCCAGTTCTCTGCTGCCAATGACTGGAACAAATTGCAAAAATCTCTGAAGCTGGAGACACTTATCTTCCTCACTAACTTTAAGCATCAGTTGTCAGAGCACCTTACCGATCACTGCACCTGTACACAGCCCATCTGAAATTAGCCCGCCCAACTACCTCATCCCTATATTGTTATTTATTTTGCTCATTTGTACCCCAGTATCTCTATTTGCACATCATCTCTTGCACATCTATCATTCCAGTGTTAATACTAATTGTAATTATTTTGCACTATAGCCTATTTTATTGCCTTACCTCCATAACTTGCTAAATTTGCACACACTGTATATATATGTATTTCTGTTGTATTTTATTGACTTTGTTTTGTTTTACCCCATATGTAACTCTGTGTTGTTGTTTTTATCGCACTGCTTTGCTTTATCTTGGCCAGGTCGCAGTTGTAAATGAGAACTTGTTCTCAACTGGTTTACCTGGTTAAATAAAGGTGAAATAAAAATAAATAAAAAAAAGAGACAGGATCCCAGGTAAGAGACAGGGTCCCAGGTAAGAGACAGGGTCCCAGGTAAGAGACAGGGTCCCAGGTAAGAGACAGGGTCCCAGGTAAGAGCCAGGGTCCCAGGTAAGAGCCAGGGTCCCAGGTAAGAGACAGGGTCCCAGGTAAGAGACAGGGTCCCAGGTAAGAGACAGGGTCCCAGGTAAGAGACAGGGTCCCAGGTAAGAGACAGGGTCCCAGGTAAGAGACAGGGTCCCAGGTAAGAGACAGGGTCCCAGGTAAGAGACAGGGTCCCAGGTAAGAGACAGGGTCCCAGGTAAGAGACAGGGTCCCAGGTAAGAGCCAAGGGTCCCAGGTAAGAGCCAAGGGTCCCAGGTAAGAGACAGGGTCCCAGGTAAGAGACAGGGTCCCAGGTAAGAGACAGGGTCCCAGGTAAGAGACAGGGTCCCAGGTAAGAGACAGGGTCCCAGGTAAGAGACAGGGTCCCAGGTAAGAGACAGGATCCCAGGTAAGAGACAAGGGTCCCAGGTAAGAGATAGGGTCCCAGGTAAGAGACAGGGTCCCAGGTAAGAGACAGGGTCCCAGGTAAGAGACAGGGTCCCAGGTAAGAGACAGGGTCCCAGGTAAGAGACAGGGTCCCAGGTAAGAGACAGGGTCCCAGGTAAGAGACAGGGTCCCAGGTAAGAGACAGGATCCCAGGTAAGAGACAAGGGTCCCAGGTAAGAGATAGGGTCCCAGGTAAGAGACAGGGTCCCAGGTAAGAGACAGGGTCCCAGGTAAGAGACAGGGTCCCAGGTAAGAGACAGGGTCCCAGGTAAGAGACAGGGTCCCAGGTAAGAGCCAAGGGTCCCAGGTAAGAGCCAAGGGTCCCAGGTAAGAGACAGGGTCCCAGGTAAGAAACAGGGTCCCAGGTAAGAAACAGGGTCCCAGGTAAGAAACAGGGTCCCAGGTAAGAGCCAGGGTCCCAGGTAAGAGCCAGGGTCCCAGGTAAGAGCCAGGGTCCCAGGTAAGAGCCAGGGTCCCAGGTAAGAGACAGGGTCCCAGGTAAGAGACAGGGTCCCAGGTAAGAAACAGGGTCCCAGGTAAGAGCCAGGGTCCCAGGTAAGAGCCAGGGTCCCAGGTAAGAGACAGGGTCCCAGGTAAGAGGTTACACGTGACTCAGTGACTTATGACCCTCTGTTATTTTCTCTCAACCTGACATGAAAGCAATTTTGTTGTCACCCTGAATACCCATTATGAGATTAATGTTCTAGCTGACAAATCTTTCCTCTGTGCAAGAAGAATGGAAGAAAATGTTTGGGTCACTACTTCAAGCCAATCTGTTTTTACTTCAGATCAGATCTTCCTGAAACTGGATCTGCTGTTTTGGGAAACAGCCTAAAGATGACAAGCTAGGGCAATGTTTTGACAAGAGCACAGGAAGAGTAATGTAGAAAGGATAATTACTAATATTACAGAGATTAGAACAGTAATGGAATTACAAAAGACCTGGGCCCCTCCCTCCTCTGTGGGTTTTCTAAAGACCTGGGCCCCTCCCTCCTCTGTGGTTTTCTAAAGACCTGGGCCCCTCCCTCCTCTGTGGGTTTTCTAAAGACCTGGGCCCCTCCCTCCTCTGTGGTTTTCTAAAGACCTGGGCCCCTCCCTCCTCTGTGGGTTTTCTAAAGACCTGGGCCCCTCCCTCCTCTGTGGTTTTCTAAAGACCTGGGCCCCTCCCTCCTCTGTGGTTTTCTAAAGACCTGGGCCCCTCCCTCCTCTGTGGGTTATCTAAAGACCTGGGCCCCTCCCTCCTCTGTGGTTTTCTAAAGACCTGGGCCCCTCCCTCCTCTGTGGGTTATCTAAAGACCTGGGCCCCTCCCTCCTCTGTGGTTTTCTAAAGACCTGGGCCCCTCCCTCCTCTGTGGTTTTCTAAAGACCTGGGCCCCTCCCTCCTCTGTGGGTTTTCTAAAGACCTGGGCCCCTCCCTCCTCTGTGGTTTTCTAAAGACCTGGGCCCCTCCCTCCTCTGTGGTTTTCTAAAGACCTGGGCCCCTCCCTCCTCTGTGGTTTTCTAATAACCACCGTTATCCTGGCTACAGAAACAAGATGCATCAGTGTCTCCTAAACACACACACGTTTGTACTCCCATTTCCCCACACTGACTGGTCCTGGGTGTGTTGTGACAGACCCCCCCCCCCAACCCAAGCACACAGCAGACTAGCCTGCTGCACCTTGTGTCCTAATACGGGCTATGGCATTAATATTTCATAGTGACAGATGGGGGGGAGGGATGGGGTGTGTGTTTGGTGTGTGTATGTGTGTGTGTGTGTATATATGTATATGTGTAGTATTGAGCAGAAAATCAGCCCATTTGTATGCACATTTCAGAGACAGTGACAGAGACAGGTGGAGAGAGAATACCCCAGGTGTACTCAGGTGTTCCTGACTGAATAATTAAACATTAAAAGAAAGAAAAGGAAAGCTGAAGGAACCAAAACCTCTCAGCAGCCTGAAATCTGCCTTGTGAAACCAACAGAATCAACGGAATAGTCCCAAAAGTGCAAGTGACGACAGCAGGGTTGCAAAATTCCAATAACTTTCCCCAAATTTCCGAGTTTTCCAGAAATCCTGGTTGGACGATTCCCAGAATCAGAAGGGAAAACGCGGGGAGGGATTTCTGGAAAACCTGGTAATTTTGGGAACATTTCCGGAATTTCGCAACCATAGACAACAGTGAAAAAAGGAATGTGTGTTTCCCCAAAGCCCTGTGTGTGTGTGTGTGTGTGTTGACGACTGTGTGTGCGTCTTTATACCCGAAGCCCTCCAGCGAGGTGTCGAACTCCACGAAGGCTGGCGTGACGGCTGAGCCGTGGAGGCGGATGTCGTGGGGCGTTGTCATGGAAACCAGGCATTTGACGCGTGTCAGTGGCACGGTGGAACCTTCGGCCGAGCGCACCAGGCTACGGCTGATCCGGTACTGACCGTTGTCCTCACCGGCTGCCGTGAACACGCTGTCCGGACCGAAGCAACCCTCCATCGACATGGTCATAGAATCTGTTGTAGAGAGACGGACAGAGACAGGTTAGAGGTTAGAGGTTAGAGGTCAGAGGTCAGCTAAGCCTAACCCACAGTGAACACGCTGTCCGGACCGAAGCAACCCTCCACCGACATGGTCATAGAATCTGTTGTAGAGAGACGGACAGAGAGAGGTTAGAGGTCAGAGGTCAGCTAAGCCTAACCCACAGTGAACACGCTGTCCGGACCGAAGCAACCCTCCATCGACATGGTCATAGAATCTGTTGGACTAGATACACACCACCATGCTTCTTATGGTACAGGGACTTACAGTTCACAACAGCCCAGTTCACTTCATGCTATTTCTGAAAACACAGACACCATAAAAGCGCAGAGGTGATATTGTGTGTGCCGGAATTTTGGATATATGAAGCAATTCAGTCGTGTCATATCAGTAATTACAGTAAGAGAGGAAGGCCTGAGAGTTGTGGAAGGATGTCATGTTTAGCTATTGAAACAGGGCCTGAGAGTTGTGGAAGGATGTCATGTTTAGCTATTGAAACAGGGCCTGAGAGTTGAGGAAGGATGTAATGTTTAGCTATTGAAACAGGGCCTGAGAGTTGAGGAAGGATGTAATGTTTAGCTATTGAAACAGGGCCTGAGAGTTGTGGAAGGATGTCATGTTTAGCTATTGAAACAGGGCCTGAGAGTTGTGGAAGGATGTCATGTTTAGCTATTGAAACAGGGCCTGAGAGTTGTGGAAGGATGTCATGTTTAGCTATTGAAACAGGGCCTGAGAGTTGTGGAAGGATGTCATGTTTAGCTATTGAAACAGGGCCTGAGAGTTGTGGAAGGATGTCATGTTTAGCTATTGAAACAGGGCCTGAGAGTTGTGGAAGGATGTCATGTTTAGCTATTGAAACAGGGCCTGAGAGTTGTGGAAGGATGTCATGTTTAGCTATTATCACAGTGAGAGGAGAACAATTTAGAGATTGATGTTACAGCCAAACAAAACAACCACATTACAAACATTCCCTTACTAAATAGACAGACAACATGAATCAAACATGAGCATTAGTTTGACCAACTTAGGCTTCCCTACTCTTTGCTTAGAATAGACTGGCAGTTTACAGGAAATGAACGAGGGGCTGTGAATTGAGCCTGATCGGGAATTAAGATAGTGAAGATATTAACAATCTTTCACGAACAGATTCACCTCCCGTTGGACGGGCTCAGACTCCGATTAGACTAACAATATGTTTATTATTATTTGTTAATTGTTCGCCTTTTCAAGCTGTTTGTCTGCCTGCCTGTCTGTCTGTCTGCCTGTCTGTCTGTCTGTCTGTCTGTCTGTCTGTCTGTCTGTCTGTCTGTCTGTCTGTCTGTCTGTCTGTCTGTCTGTCTGTCTGTCTGTCTGTCTGTCTGTCTGTCTGTATGTCTGTGTGTATGTCTGTCTGTCTGTGTGTATGTCAAGCCTAGCTAAACCAAGCCGAGCTAAACCAAGCCGAGCTAAAACCAAGCCGAGCTAAAACCAAGCCGAGCTAAACCAAGCCGAGCTAAACCAAGCCGAGCTGTACTACATTGGCATGGTTCCGATTCCACCGTAGTTGCTGGAACTGTGATGAACAGATGGTATCACATCCAGCACCGTATGGTGTGACTCAGGTTCAGCTAAACATTGAGATCTTACTTCTCATCTCTGCGTCGTAGCTAAGGGACGAGGGTTTGTGGACGCGGTACTGTCTGAGGAGCTTCTTGTCCCAGGCTCCACAGTTCAGAGGGTTACCCAGCCGAAGGAACTCTCTGTGGGGGACAAACCACATTAGATGGAGGGTACGAGAGAGAGAAAAACTGCATGGGTAGAAACAACATGGACGACATGCATGTTTACTATGTCTCTTGGAATCATTAGATTTTTATGATTTATTTGATCATTAAAATACATTAAAAAGCTGTTCCAACGGGAGACAATTTTACATACTGTATGCTACATGAAAATGATAACTTATCAAATACAAAAGCTGAAGGCTTTCTTCTCTTATAACCATCATTATTATGACAGAGAGAGAGAAAGTGAGAGAGAGAGAGAGAGAGAGGGGGGGAAGAGAGAAACTGTGATTGACCCAAAATTAAGGAAAGCTTTTACTATGTACAGACTCAGTGAGCATAGCCTTGCTATTGAGAAAGGCCGCCGTAGGCAGACCTGGCTCTCAAGAGAAGACAGGCTATGTGCACACTGCCCACAAAATGAGGTGGAAACTGAGCTGCACGTCCTAACCTCCAGCCAAATGTATGACCATGTGTGACTCGTTTCAGGAAACTATGTCGCGCGTCACTACTTCACAGGAGCGCCATTTGAACGTAAACCTTTTTTAAAAATCAAAATGCGTTTTTTGGCCTTAATAGCAAACTTGTATGCCATCTGTAAATACGAATACAATTCTGGCGTTTGATTGCAAATATGCGGAGGGAGTCGAAAAGAGAACACACAGAAGGCTGTTGTATAAACCACCTGTCTCCAGATTACATCTTCAAACTAAGGGCAACCATGGCATCCGTGACAGAGAGGGAGAAGCATCCATCCATGTATACGCGTAAGATAGTTTAGCTAGCTACATTTTCAGATATTACACGTTTCTAATTTTGTCAGAAAGTAGTTTTCATTTAAAGTTAAAGTGTACTGTTAGCTAGCTAGCTAATGTTAGCTGGCTGGCTAGCTAGCTAGCTAACTAACGTTACGTGTATGATCTGTGTACTAATGTTATTCGTATCTCAGAGCCATTTGCATTGCTAGTTATAGCCTAATGTTAGCTAGCTAGCTAACATTGAACCTGGTTGGTTAGCTACCTGCATATTCATGCAGGGTAGTAACGTTATGAGTTGGGATTATGGTTCATTGTTTAGCTAGCTAGCTACATGTCTTAACAAAAGACTCCACTATGCAAGTAACCATTTCAATAAAATTTTTATGATGTCACTGCGACAACTGTTGATAGACGTAGCTGGTAAATTCACACTGGCTATCTACTCCGATGTCAGAGCACTTTCGTCTGAGTGTGCCAGAGCGCAGAATAACTGACAAATTTATGAACGCTCAACACCCGTTGAATATGGCCGGTGTCAGTAAACGTTGTCAAAAAAGCGTAATTAAATTGTTGCCAGCAGCACAGTTGCAGTCACCAACGCTCTGGATAACATGAAAACAGCCTAACCAGCTCTGCTAGGGTGAGTAAAATGAGTCAGAGTGAGCTGTTCTCTCATTTATGTCTGGAAGTAGCTAGCAAGCTAGCCAACGTTGCTTGACTGCTGTTGTTAGGTCAGAACGCTCAGATCAACCCTACTCCACGGTCAGAGCGTCCAGTGTGCGCTCTGAATGCTCCAATTTACGAACGGACAATCTGATAACACTCTGAGTTTACGAAAGAGACAGAGACAGAGACAGAGACAGCGAGAGAAAGACAGAGACAGCAAGAGAGAGAGAGAGAGAGAGAGACACAGAGAGAGACAGAGACAGAGAGACAGAGACCGAGAGACAGAGACCGAGAGACAGAGACCGAGACACAGTGAGAGAGAGACAGAGAGAGAGAGAGAGAGACAGTGAGAGAGAAAGAGAGAGAGAGAGAGAGAGAGAGAGAGAGAGAGAGAGACACAGTGAGAGAAAGAGGGAGAGAGACAGAGAGAGAGACACAGTGAGAGAAAGAGGGAGAGAGACAGAGAGAGAGAGAGAGAGAGAGAGAGAGAGAGAGAGAGAGAGAGAGAGAGAGAGAGAGAGAGAGAGGAGAGAGAGAGAGAGAGAGAGAGAGAGAGAGGGAGAGGGAGAGAGAGACACAGTGAGAGAAAGAG
Organism: Coregonus ussuriensis; assembly: GCA_031479575.1. NCBI lineage: Eukaryota > Metazoa > Chordata > Actinopteri > Salmoniformes > Salmonidae > Coregonus > Coregonus ussuriensis. Next base: position 3,732,526 of record CM062488.1, read on the forward strand.
GGAGAGAGACAGAGAGAGAGAGAGAGACAGAGACAGAGAGAGAGAGAGAGAGAGAGAGAGAGAGAGAGAGAGAGAGAGAGAGAGAGAGAGAGAGAGAGAGAGAGAGAGAGAGAGAGAGGGAGAGGGAGAGGGAGAGGGAGAGAGAGAGGGAGAGAGAAAGTATGTGCGCGTGTTTCAGTCTGTGTCTAACTATGTGTGTGTGTGTTTCTCCCTCACCTCAGGGCCATAGGCTGCAGGGCCTGCGAGGCCAGCCTCTCAAACATCCTCTGCAGCGGTGGATGTAGGGGGTGTTCCTCGTCACCCAGGGCCTGGCTGCAGCGCTGCAGTAGTCTGCTATGTAGACCTGCTTCACACAGTATCTGCTGGTTTCTCTCACTGTGGACCAGCTGCTGCAGGATGTTAGCTACTGCTAGCTGGAGGTCCTGGGCATTCTGGGAGGGAGCGAGAGGGGGAGGGAGGGAGAGAGGGAGGCGTTAGGGAGAGAGAGAGAGGGAAGGAAGGAAGGAAGGAAGGAGAGAGGTAGGGGAGAGAGAGGGGATGGAGGGAGGGAGAGGGGGGAGGGAGGGATGGAGAGGATGGATGGAGGGAGGGAGGGAGAGAGGGATGGAGAGGGGGGCGTTAGGGAGAGAGAGAGAGGGAAGGAAGGAGAGAGGTAGGGGAGAGAGAGGGGATGGAGGGAGGGAGAGGAGAGAAGGGATGGAGGGGAGGGATGAGAGGAGAGATGGAGAGGAGGGAGGGGAGGGAGGGATGGAGAGGAGGGATGGAGGGGAGGGAGGGGAGGAGGGGAGGAGGGGAGGGATGGAGAGGAGGGGAGGGGAGGAATGGAGGGGAGGGATGGAGAGGAATAATGGAGAAGAGAGAGGGGAGGGATGGAGAGGAGGGAGGGGAGGAGGGGTGGGGAGGGATGGAGAGGAGGGGTGGAGAGGAGGGGTGGAGAGGAGGGAGGGGAGGAGGGGAGGGGAGGGATGGAGAGGAGGGGTGGAGAGGAGGGAGGGGAGGAGGGGAGGGGAGGGATGGAGAGGAGGGGTGGAGAGGAGGGAGGGGAGGAGGGGAGGGGAGGGATGGAGAGGAGGGAGAGGAGGGATGGAGAGGAGGGGTGGAGAGGAGGGGTGGAGAGGAGGGGTGGAGAGGAGGGAGGGGAGGAGGGGAGGGGAGGGATGGAGAGGAGGGGAGGGGAGGGATGGAGAGGAGGGGAGGGATGGAGAGGAGGGGAGGGGAGGGATGGAGAGGAGGGGAGGGGAGGGATGGAGAGGAGGGGAGGGATGGAGAGGAGGGGAGGGATGGAGAGGAGGGGTGGAGAGGAGGGGAGGGGAGGAGGGGAGGGGAGGGATGGAGAGGAGGGAGGGGAGGAGGGGAGGGGAGGGATGGAGAGGAGGGGAGGGATGGAGAGGAGGGGTGGGGAGGAGGGGAGGGGAGGGATGGGAGGAGGGAGGGGAGGAGGGGAGGGGAGGGATGGGAGGAGGGAGGGGAGGAGGGGAGGGGAGGGATGGGAGGAGGGGAGGGGAGGGATGGGAGGAGGGGAGGGGTGGAGGGGAGGGATGGAGAGGAGGGAGGGGTGGAGGGGAGGGATGGAGAGGAGGGAGATTTCTTTTGGACATTTATTTCTCTAGACTAGTGTTGTTGAGATTCAGCTGAACAAGGAAGATACTCAGACATTCAGAGATATTCAGTTCTTGGAGGAAATTGAACTCTTGTACAACAGGGGTTGAACAAGGTTTGTTCCTCATTCACCTCGGTTGGACTAAGAGGAAGTGTCAGTAAACTTGATTCCATTGCACCAACTAGTATCCCTGAGAGAAAGTCCTTTTTTTCAGGAGAGAACAGGAAGACGTTCATTAATTAATTCATCCTGAGGCCAGGACACAGGACGTGGGTGTGCCCTCCTGTTGTTTACTTACCTCTGGTTGGCTGTCGGAGCTGACGGAGGCCAGCAGGTCCAGCATGGCTAGCCCCGCCCCCGGGTGGATGACCACGGAGTCCGACGAGGAGGAGGAGGAGGAGGAAGAGTTGGCCAGGTGTAGTTTCAGGTTCAGGTCCGTTAAGGCTCTGACGCCTGCCGGGGGGCCTGATGTACCTTGGTAGCCCTGCCTGTGGGGTGGTGGACAGTTAGTGGAACATGAAACCCTGGATCTATTGGGAACTATCCAAATAAAGTGTTACCAAAATATTGTGGGGTTGAGTCCGATGAAAGTCCAAATAAAAGCGGAACATATATTCCAATCTCTCCTTTCAAAGGGATTATGGATGAAAATTAGCTCTTTGGTAAATATGAGATTTTTACTGAAATGTTGATTAATGTGTCTCTGTTGATTAATGTGTCTCTGTTGATTAATGTGTCTCTGTTGGATTGAATAGAAAAGCATGAAGAGACTAAACATGAGATGTTAAAGGGTCAGTTCAGACTGGCTCAGATTCTCTCTTCACAGATCTGTGTCTGAATGGATCTGTGAATATTATGGTCGTCAGTGATTGCAGACAGATTTACTGCAGACTGCCTGATTTACTGCAGACTGACTGATTTTACTGCAGACTGACTGATTTACTGCAGACAGACGGATTTACTGCAGACAGACGGATTTACTGCAGACAGACGGATTTACTGCAGACAGACGGATTTACTGCAGACAGACGGATTTACTGCAGACAGACGGATTTACTGCAGACAGACGGATTTACTGCAGACAGACGGATTTACTGCAGACAGACGGATTTACTGCAGACAGACGGATTTACTGCAGACTGATTTACTGCAGACAGACGGATTTACTGCAGACAGACGGATTTACTGCAGACAGACGGATTTACTGCAGACAGACGGATTTACTGCAGACAGACGGATTTACTGCAGACAGACGGATTTACTGCAGACTGACATATTTTTGATTTACTTGCATCCTTAATAACTACACATTGTTATCTGTAGATCAGTCAGTCGATGATCAGTGACTGAGCAAAATTGATGCTTTTAGTCTTGAACACGGCCTCTCTGTCTGTCTGTCTGTCTGTCTGTCTGTCTGTCTGTCTGTCTGTCTGTCTGTCTGTCTGTCTGTCTGTCTGTCTGTCTCCTTCCTCTCTTAGTCCTCACACCAAGCTGCTGTACTCCTTACTTTGGAAAACCAGAGATGTTTTCAGCAAGAGTACTCATGTAATTAGAGAACATAGCCACGCTGATGCAGGAGGAGAGGAGAGCAAAGAGGAGGAGGGGAGAGAGGAGGAGAGCAGAGAGGAGTAGAGGAGAGAGGAGGAGAGGAGGAGAGGAGAGGAGAGAGGAGAGGAGAGCAGAGAGGAGGAGAGGAGAGGAGAGCAGAGAGGAGTAGAGAGGAGAGGAGGAGAGGAGAGAGGAGAGGAGAGCAGAGAGGAGGAGAGGAGAGAGGAGGAGAGGAGGAGAGGAGAGGAGAGCAGAGAGGAGTAGAGAGGAGAGGAGGAGAGGAGAGAGGAGAGGAGAGCAGAGAGGAGGAGAGCAGAGAGGAGGGGAGCAGAGAGAGGAAGAGAGCAGAGCAAAGAGGAGGAGAGGAGAGAGGAGGAGGGGAGAGCAGAGAGGAGGAGGGGAGAGAGGAGGAGAGCAGAGAGGAGGAGAGGAGAGAGGAGGAGAGCAGAGAGGAGGAAGGGAGAGAGGAGGAGAGGAGAGAGGAGGAGAGCAGAGAGGAGGCGAGGAGAGAGGAGGAGAGCAGAGAGGAGGAGAGGAGAGCAAAGAGGAGGAGAGGAGAGAGGAGGAGAGCAGAGAGGAGGAGAGGAGAGAGGAGGAGAGCAGAGCAAAGAGGAGGAGAGGAGAGAGGAGGAGGGGAGAGCAGAGAGGAGGAGAGCAGAGAGGAGGGGAGAGAGGAGGAGAGGAGAGAGGAGGAGAGCAGAGAGGAGAGAGGAGGAGAGCAGAGAGAGGAAGAGAGCAGAGCAGAGAGGAGGAGGGGAGAGAGGAGGAGAGGAGAGAGGAGAGCAGAGAGGAGGAGAGGAGAGAGGAGAGCAGATAGGAGGAGGGGAGAGAGGAGGAGAGCAGGAGGGGAGAGCAGAGCAGAGAGGAGGAGAGCAGAGCAGAGAGGAGGAGAGGAGAGCAGAGGAGGAGAGGAGAGAGGAGGAGTGCAGACGGCTTAAAAGAAGGTGTCAGCAGAACTATCAGAGAGAGAGACAGGGCAGAGGAGGAGAGGAGAGCAGAGGAGAGGAGAGAGGAGGAGAGCAGAGAGGAGGAAGGGAGAGAGGAGGGGAGAGCAGAGAAGAGGGGAGAGAGGAGGAGAGGAGAGAGGAGGAGAGGAGAGAGGAGGAGGGGAGAGAGGAGGAGGGGAGAGAGGAGGAGAGCAGAGAGGAGGAAGGGAAAGAGGAGAGCAGAGAGGAGGAAGGGAGAGAGGAGGGGAGAGCAGAGAAGAGGGGAGAGAGGAGGAGAGGAGAGAGGAGGAGAGGAGAGAGGGCAGAGAGAGATAGAAACAGAGAAACAAAGAAAGAGAGAAAGAGAAACAGAAAGAGAGGGCAGAGAGCAGATAACGAGAGAAGAGCTTTGGAGAGGGAGTCTGGTTCAGAGCAGCATGACATAGCAGCAATAGCTAACATAGGGGAAAGAAAGAGTGGAGAGCAGCAGGGAGAGGGGGAGGAGGAAGAGGGGGAAGAGGAAGAGGGGGAGGAGAAGTTCAGAGCGCAGTAGCTACCTCTTCCTGGCGAGTGCTGGCGTGCCCCAAGGGGAGGGCAGGGAGGTCTCGTGAGTCAGGCAGGGGGGGACCTGCTCCGAACGACTGAACACCACACACACACACACAGGACACAGGACACACACACATTCAGGACACACATACACACATCAGGGCGCATGCACAAACACACACATTCAAAATACACACATGGACACACACAGACACATTTACGACACACACACACAGCCAGGAACACACACAGCCAGGAACACACAGCCAGGAACACACACACAGCCAGGAACACACACAGCCAGGAACACACACAGCCAGGAACACACACAGCCAGGAACACACACACAGCCAGGAACACACAGCCAGGAACACACACAGCCAGGAACACACACAGCCAGGAACACACACAGCCAGGAACACACACAGCCAGGAACACACACAGCCAGGAACACACACAGCCAGGAACACACACAGCCAGGAACACACACAGCCAGGAACACACACAGCCAGGAACACACAGCCAGGAACACACACAGCCAGGAACACACACAGCCAGGAACACACACAGCCAGGAACACACACAGCCAGGAACACACACAGCCAGGAACACACACAGCCAGGAACACACAGCCAGGAACACACAGCCAGGAACACACAGCCAGGAACACACACAGCCAGGAACACACACAGCCAGGAACACACACAGCCAGGAACACACACAGCCAGGAACACACACAGCCAGGAACACACACAGCCAGGAACACACACAGCCAGGAACACACACAGCCAGGAACACACACAGCCAGGAACACACACAGCCAGGAACACACAGCCAGGAACACACAGCCAGGAACACACACAGCCAGGAACACACACAGCCAGGAACACACACAGCCAGGAACACACACAGCCAGGAACACACACAGCCAGGAACACACACAGCCAGGAACACACACAGCCAGGAACACACACAGCCAGGAACACACACAGCCAGGAACACACACAGCCAGGAACACACACAGCCAGGAACACACACAGCCAGGAACACACACAGCCAGGAACACACACAGCCAGGAACACACACAGCCAGGAACACACACAGCCAGGAACACACACAGCCAGGAACACACACAGCCAGGAACACACACAGCCAGGAACACACACAGCCAGGAACACACAGCCAGGAACACACACAGCCAGGAACACACACAGCCAGGAACACACACAGCCAGGAACACACAGCCAGGAACACACACAGCCAGGAACACACACAGCCAGGAACACACACAGCCAGGAACACACACAGCCAGGAACACACACAGCCAGGAACACACACAGCCAGGAACACACACAGCCAGGAACACACAGCCAGGAACACACACAGCCAGGAACACACACAGCCAGGAACACACAGCCAGGAACACACAGCCAGGAACACACACAGCCAGGAACACACACAGCCAGGAACACACAGCCAGGAACACACACAGCCAGGAACACACAGCCAGGAACACACAGCCAGGAACACACACAGCCAGGAACACACACAGCCAGGAACACACACAGCCAGGAACACACACAGCCAGGAACACACACAGCCAGGAACACACACAGCCAGGAACACACACAGCCAGGAACACACAGCCAGGAACACACAGCCAGGAACACACAGCCAGGAACACACAGCCAGGAACACACACAGCCAGGAACACACAGCCAGGAACACACACAGCCAGGAACACACACAGCCAGGAACACACACAGCCAGGAACACACACAGCCAGGAACACACACAGCCAGGAACACACAGCCAGGAACACACAGCCAGGAACACACACAGCCAGGAACACACACAGCCAGGAACACACACAGCCAGGAACACACACAGCCAGGAACACACAGCCAGGAACACACAGCCAGGAACACACAGCCAGGAACACACAGCCAGGAACACACACAGCCAGGAACACACAGCCAGGAACACACAGCCAGGAACACACAGCCAGGAACACACAGCCAGGAACACACAGCCAGGAACACACACAGCCAGGAACACACACAGCCAGGAACACACACAGCCAGGAACACACAGCCAGGAACACACACAGCCAGGAACACACAGCCAGGAACACACACAGCCAGGAACACACAGCCAGGAACACACAGCCAGGAACACACAGCCAGGAACACACAGCCAGGAACACACACAGCCAGGAACACACACAGCCAGGAACACACACAGCCAGGAACACACACAGCCAGGAACACACAGCCAGGAACACACAGCCAGGAACACACAGCCAGGAACACACACAGCCAGGAACACACACAGCCAGGAACACACAGCCAGGAACACACAGCCAGGAACACACAGCCAGGAACACACACAGCCAGAAGCGACAAAGGTTAGAGGAGAGAGAGGAGAGGAAGAAGGGAAGCTGTTAGTTAGAAGGCTGAAAGAGAAGAGCGCTCAGAGCATAGCTAGCTAGCACACTACCAGGAGGCTAATGCTAAAGCTACATGTACATTACACTACAACAGTGTGGTAGAAAGGCTCTTCATTCACAAGGCAGCATAGCCAAGTCACGGCTGCACAACTGCCATGTTGCTGTATTGAGGTATGACTTGTTTGTCTCAGAAGAGATCGATTGATAGGAAGTCCGTATCGAAAAGTGTTGACCTGGGGGCTTTGCATTACAGACTACAGCAGAATGGAGAATTGTTCGGTACGAGTTTTGAATACGTGATTGTCATGGAATGTTAAAATGACTCCAAAACCACCCTTTATTTAAGGTTTGAGGAACCATATTTGGTGCTAGGCCTGGTTTGGTTTCAGTAAGTACCTGAAATTAATGGTCATATTACTGTAATCTTCAGTAATTGACTGAGTCTGTTTCAGTGAGTGACTGACATACCTGTCGAAGGAGTCGGTGGCCATCTTGTATATAAGGAGTCTGTTTCAGTGAGTGACTGACATACCCGTCGAAGGAGTCGGTGGCCATCTTGTATATAAGGAGTCTGTTTCAGTGAGTGACTGACATACCCGTCGAAGGAGTCGGTGGCCATCTTGTATATAAGGAGTCTGTTTCAGTGAGTGTCTGACATACCCGTCGAAGGAGTCGGTGGCCATCTTGTATATAAGGAGTCTGTTTCAGTGAGTGACTGACATACCTGTCGAAGGAGTCGGTGGCCATCTTGTATATAAGGAGTCTGTTTCAGTGAGTGACTGACATACCTGTCGAAGGAGTCGGTGGCCATCTTGTACAGGTATATGAAGAGTTTGCTGCAGTGTTTGAGGGTGGGGCAGACACCGTCTCCGGTCTCGCCCCCTGCTCCGACTGAAACCCCCTCGTCCTCCAGCAACCTCAGGAAGGGCTGGGCGTTGGAGGGGAACACCCCCGTGGCTCCAACCTTTTTGGCCTCAGAGAAACAACCCAGCAGCCTGGAGGTGGTGGGGCATGGATCAATCAATCAATCGAGATCAATCAATCAATCAATTTGATTTACTTAGCTTTCCATTTGTGTCATTTAGCAGACACTCTTATCCAGAGTGCATAAGCTAAGGTAGGTAAAGCAAACATTACAGTCATTGCAATTTATTAAGCCCTTTTAACATCAACATTTTACAGGAATGTGACACATGTGAAGGATGACGGTCTGTCTGTCTGTCTGTCTGTCTGTCTGTCTGTCTGTCTGTCTGTCTGTCTGTCTGTCTGTCTGTCTGTTACACGCAAGTAAGACCACACCTCAATTGGCTGACCAATCAGCTACAATCACAAATTACAGCTTTCAATGTTTTCCTATGGGTGGTTGGTTCAAGTTCTGGGCCAAAGTGGGGTTCTATCAAATGGGGTTTGTTGAATGTGAAAAACAAACCTGAAAACAGAATGAGAGATTTATCAAACATGTCCTTTTTACCTGATGGCGTCTGCCAGTTTTTCGTACTGGATCTCTGTCCTGAAGAAGTGCGAGTTGGCGGGTTCGTACCGCATGGCAGCGGTCAGCGTGCAGAAGACGGTGTGCAGGAGCTCAAACACCTGGTTCTGATTGGCCCGCTCCCATCCGTGACGTGGCGGCTGGCAGAGCGAGCGCTCCATGGCGACGAGAAGGGACGTGACGTACACGAAGCCGCCAACCTTCCGGAAGACGGTCCGCGTGCGGTGGCTCTCTCTCAGCACGGCCAGGAGAGCCTGGGAGGAGGAGGAGGAGGGGGTGATCAATGTTGTTACGAAATAGATATAGGACGCCGAGTCCCACAGCTTCGGGACAACGTTGTGTGGGCTGGAACAAAAGCCTGCATCCTAGAGAGCGGCCAGATTCAGGGGGTTCACAGACAGACAGAGTAGAGATTGGCCAATAGAGACAGAGTAGAGATTGGCCAATAGAGACAGACAGAGCAGAGATTGGCCAATAGAGACAGAGTAGAGATTGGCCAATAGAGACAGACAGAGCAGAGATTGGCCAATAGAGACAGAGTAGAGATTGGCCAATAGAGACAGACAGTAGAGATTGGCCAATAGAGACAGAGTAGAGATTGGCCAATAGAGACAGAGTAGAGATTGGCCAATAGAGACAGACAAAGCAGAGATTGGCCAATAGAGACAGACAGACAGTAGAGATTGGCCAATAGAGACAGAGTAGAGATTGGCCAATAGAGACAGAGTAGAGATTGGCCAATAGAGACAGACAGTAGAGATTGGCCAATAGAGACAGAGTAGAGATTGGCCAATAGAGACAGAGTAGAGATTGGCCAATAGAGACAGACAAAGCAGAGATTGGCCAATAGAGACAGACAGAGTAGAGATTGGCCAATAGAGACAGACAGAGTAGAGATTGGCCAATAGAGACAGACAGAGTAGAGATTGGCCAATAGAGACAGACAGTAGAGATTGGCCAATAGAGACAGAGTAGAGATTGGCCAATAGAGACAGAGTAGAGATTGGCCAATAGAGACAGACAGAGTAGAGATTGGCCAATAGAGACAGATAAAGCAGAGATTGGCCAATAGAGACAGACAGAGTAGAGATTGGCCAATAGAGACAGACAGAGTAGAGATTGGCCAATAGAGACAGACAGAGTAGAGATTGGCCAATAGAGACAGACAGACAGTAGAGATTGGCCAATAGAGACAGACAGAGTAGAGATTGGCCAATAGAGACAGACAGAGTAGAGATTGGCCAATAGAGACAGACAGTAGAGATTGGCCAATAGAGACAGACAGAGTAGAGATTGGCCAATAGAGACAGACAGAGCAGAGATTGGCCAATAGAGACAGACAGAGTAGAGATTGGCCAATAGAGACAGACAGAGTAGAGATTGGCCAATAGAGACAGATAAAGCAGAGATTGGCCAATAGAGACAGACAGAGTAGAGATTGGCCAATAGAGACAGACAGAGTAGAGATTGGCCAATAGAGACAGACAGAGTAGAGATTGGCCAATAGAGACAGACAGAGTAGAGATTGGCCAATAGAGACAGACAGACAGTAGAGATTGGCCAATAGAGACAGACAGAGTAGAGATTGGCCAATAGAGACAGACAGAGTAGAGATTGGCCAATAGAGACAGACAGTAGAGATTGGCCAATAGAGACAGACAGAGTAGAGATTGGCCAATAGAGACAGACAGAGCAGAGATTGGCCAATAGAGACAGACAGAGTAGAGATTGGCCAATAGAGACAGACAGAGTAGAGATTGGCCAATAGAGACAGATAAAGCAGAGATTGGCCAATAGAGACAGACAGAGTAGAGATTGGCCAATAGAGACAGATAAAGCAGAGATTGGCCAATAGAGACAGACAGAGTAGAGATTGGCCAATAGAGACAGACAAAGCAGAGATTGGCCAATAGAGACAGACAGAGTAGAGATTGGCCAATAGAGACAGACAGAGTAGAGATTGGCCAATAGAGACAGATAAAGCAGAGATTGGCCAATAGAGACAGACAGAGTAGAGATTGGCCAATAGAGACAGACAGAGCAGAGATTGGCCAATAGAGACAGAGTAGAGATTGGCCAATAGAGACAGAGTAGAGATTGGCCAATAGAGACAGACAGAGTAGAGATTGGCCAATAGAGACAGATAAAGCAGAGATTGGCCAATAGAGACAGACAGAGTAGAGATTGGCCAATAGAGACAGACAGAGTAGAGATTGGCCAATAGAGACAGACAGAGTAGAGATTGGCCAATAGAGACAGACAGACAGTAGAGATTGGCCAATAGAGACAGACAGAGTAGAGATTGGCCAATAGAGACAGACAGAGTAGAGATTGGCCAATAGAGACAGACAGTAGAGATTGGCCAATAGAGACAGACAGAGTAGAGATTGGCCAATAGAGACAGACAGAGCAGAGATTGGCCAATAGAGACAGACAGAGTAGAGATTGGCCAATAGAGACAGACAGAGTAGAGATTGGCCAATAGAGACAGATAAAGCAGAGATTGGCCAATAGAGACAGACAGAGTAGAGATTGGCCAATAGAGACAGACAGAGTAGAGATTGGCCAATAGAGACAGACAGAGTAGAGATTGGCCAATAGAGACAGACAGAGTAGAGATTGGCCAATAGAGACAGACAGACAGTAGAGATTGGCCAATAGAGACAGACAGAGTAGAGATTGGCCAATAGAGACAGACAGAGTAGAGATTGGCCAATAGAGACAGACAGTAGAGATTGGCCAATAGAGACAGACAGAGTAGAGATTGGCCAATAGAGACAGACAGAGCAGAGATTGGCCAATAGAGACAGACAGAGTAGAGATTGGCCAATAGAGACAGACAGAGTAGAGATTGGCCAATAGAGACAGATAAAGCAGAGATTGGCCAATAGAGACAGACAGAGTAGAGATTGGCCAATAGAGACAGATAAAGCAGAGATTGGCCAATAGAGACAGACAGAGTAGAGATTGGCCAATAGAGACAGACAAAGCAGAGATTGGCCAATAGAGACAGACAGAGTAGAGATTGGCCAATAGAGACAGACAGAGTAGAGATTGGCCAATAGAGACAGATAAAGCAGAGATTGGCCAATAGAGACAGACAGAGTAGAGATTGGCCAATAGAGACAGACAGAGTAGAGATTGGCCAATAGAGACAGATAAAGCAGAGATTGGCCAATAGAGACAGACAGAGTAGAGATTGGCCAATAGAGACAGACAAAGCAGAGATTGGCCAATAGAGACAGATAAAGCAGAGATTGGCCAATAGAGACAGACAAAGCAGAGATTGGCCAATAGAGACAGATAAAGCAGAGATTGGCCAATAGAGACAGACAGAGTAAAGATTGGCCAATAGAGACAGACAGAGTAGAGATTGGCCAATAGAGACAGACAGTAGAGATTGGCCAATAGAGACAGACAAAGCAGAGATTGGCCAATAGAGACAGACATAGTAGAGATTGGCCAATAGAGACAGATAAAGCAGAGATTGGCCAATAGAGACAGACAGAGTAGAGATTGGCCAATAGAGACAGACAGAGTAGAGATTGGCCAATAGAGACAGACAGTAGAGATTGGCCAATAGAGACAGAGTAGAGATTGCCCAATAGAGACAGACAGAGCAGAGATTGGCCAATAGAGACAGAAAGACAGTAGAGATTGGCCAATAGAGACAGACAGAGCAGAGATTGGCCAATAGAGACAGACAGACAGTAGAGATTGGCCAATAGAGACAGACAGAGCAGAGATTGGCCAATAGAGACAGACAGAGTAGAGATTGGCCAATAGAGACAGACAGAGTAGAGATTGGCCAATAGAGACAGACAGAGCAGATATTGGCCAATAGAGACAGACAGAGCAGAGATTGGCCAATAGAGACAGACAGACAGTAGAGATTGGCCAATAGAGACAGACAGTAGAGATTGGCCAATAGAGACAGAGTAGAGATTGGCCAATAGAGACAGACAGAGCAGAGATTGGCCAATAGAGACAGACAGAGTAGAGATTGGCCAATAGAGACAGACAGAGTAGAGATTGGCCAATAGAGACAGACAGAGTAGAGATTGGCCAATAGAGACAGACAGAGCAGATATTGGCCAATAGAGACAGACAGAGCAGAGATTGGCCAATAGAGACAGACAGACAGTAGAGATTGGCCAATAGAGACAGACAGTAGAGATTGGCCAATAGAGACAGAGTAGAGATTGGCCAATAGAGACAGACAGAGCAGAGATTGGCCAATAGAGACAGACAGAGCAGAGATTGGCCAATAGAGACAGACAGACAGTAGAGATTGGCCAATAGAGACAGACAGAGTAAAGATTGCATATCCCCCCCCCCCCCCAGATTGCATATGAACACGTTATAAGCCATGGCAAAAACATTTGAATTACAGTAAAATACAATTCGCTTTAAAACAGCAACATTTTCTCTCAGCCTCAGGGCAAAATGTGTAGAATTGCAGGAAATTAGCTACAAAACTGCAACACAACCCCATGGCAAAACTGCAACACAACCCCATGGCAAAACTGCAACACAACCCCATGGCAAAACTGCAACACAACCCCATGGCAAAACTGCAACACAACCCCATGGCAAAACTGCAACACAACCCCATGGCAAAACTGCAACACAACCCCATGGCAAAACTGCTTGAGACCTGACTAGGGGAGGAGTGAGGTCTGAGGAGGAGGAGGAGGAGGAGGAGGAGGAGGAAGGAAAATATCCTAATATGTATTCCGTGACTTGTTGCTCAGCCCGTCTCTACGGGTCTCTCCAGTGACAGTGAACTAGCGCAACGTCTCAAGGACAGTGCTCTGTGCTTTGCGTGCAGGCGGCAGGTTCGGCTGCCACAGTGTTTTACCTGGAGAGGTGATAATGTACATAACAACACTTTTTTATCGAAAGTGTGTTTTGGTAGAAATACTATGATGTTCCAAAAAAACATCATAGTATGGCCGCAGCGCCACAGCTAAATGAATGCAGCAGAAACGCTGTAGGTACCTGTACAGGTCTGTGTCTCACCTGCAGTATGTCTGTTTTGAGGTACCTGTATAGGTGTGTGTCTCACCTGCAGTATGTCTGTTTTGAGCTGTAGGTACCTGTACAGGTCTGTGTCTCACCTGCAGTATGTCTGTTTTGAGCTGTAGGTACCTGTATAGGTGTGTGTCTCACCTGCAGTATGTCTGTTTTGAGCTGTAGGCACCTGTATAGGTGTGTGTCTCACCTGCAGTATGTCTGTTTTGAGCTGTAGGTACCTGTACAGGTGTGTGTCTCACCTGCAGTATGTCTGTTTTGAGCTGTAGGTACCTGTATAGGTCTGTGTCTCACCTGCAGTATGTCTGTTTTGAGCTGTAGGTACCTGTATAGGTGTGTGTCTCACCTGCAGTATGTCTGTTTTGAGGTACCTGTATAGGTGTGTGTCTCACCTGCAGTATGTCTGTTTTGAGCTGTAGGTACCTGTATAGGTGCGTGTCTCACCTGCAGTATGTCTGTTTTGAGGTACCTGTATAGGTGTGTGTCTCACCTGCAGTATGTCTGTTTTGAGCTGTAGGTACCTGTATAGGTGTGTGTCTCACCTGCAGTATGTCTGTTTTGAGCTGTAGGTACCTGTATAAGTGTGTGTCTCACCTGCAGTATGTCTGTTTTGAGCTGTAGGTACCTGTATAGGTCTGTGTCTCACCTGCAGTATGTCTGTTTTGAGCTGTAGGTACCTGTATAGGTGTGTGTCTCACCTGCAGTATGTCTGTTTTGAGCTGTAGTTACCTGTATAGGTGTGTGTCTCACCTGCAGTATGTCTGTTTTGAACTGTAGGTACCTGTATAGGTGTGTGTCTCACCTGCAGTATGTCTGTTTTGAGCTGTAGGTACCTGTACAGGTGTGTGTCTCACCTGCAGTATGTCTGTTTTGAGGTACCTGTATAGGTGTGTGTCTCACCTGCAGTATGTCTGTTTTGAGCTGTAGGTACCTGTATAGGTGCTGTGTCTCACCTGCAGTATGTCTGTTTTGAGGTACCTGTATAGGTGTGTGTCTCACCTGCAGTATGTCTGTTTTGAGCTGTAGGTACCTGTATAGGTGTGTGTCTCACCTGCAGTATGTCTGTTTTGAGCTGTAGGTACCTGTATAGGTGTGTGTCTCACCTGCAGTATGTCTGTTTTGAGCTGTAGGTACCTGTATAGGTCTGTGTCTCACCTGCAGTATGTCTGTTTTGAGCTGTAGGTACCTGTATAGGTGTGTGTCTCACCTGCAGTATGTCTGTTTTGAGCTGTAGTTACCTGTATAGGTGTGTGTCTCACCTGCAGTATGTCTGTTTTGAGCTGTAGGTACCTGTATAGGTGTGTGTCTCACCTGCAGTATGTCTGTTTTGAGCTGCAGGTACCTGTATAGGTGTGTGTCTCACCTGCAGTATGTCTGTTTTGAGCTGTAGGTACCTGTATAGGTGTGTGTCTCACCTGCAGTATGTCTGTTTTGAGCTGTAGGTACCTGTATAGGTGTGTGTCTCACCTGCAGTATGTCTGTTTTGAGCTGTAGGTACCTGTATAGGTGTGTGTCTCACTTGCAGTATGTCTGTTTTGAGGTACCTGTATAGGTGTGTGTCTCACCTGCAGTATGTCTGTTTTGAGGTACCTGTATAGGTGTGTGTCTCACCTGCAGTATGTCTGTTTTGAGCTGCAGGTACCTGTATAGGTGTGTGTCTCACCTGCAGTATGTCTGTTTTGATCTGTAGGTACCTGTATAGGTGTGTGTCTCACCTGCAGTATGTCTGTTTTGAGCTGTAGGTACCTGTATAGGTGTGTGTCTCACCTGCAGTATGTCTGTTTTGAGGTACCTGTATAGGTGTGTGTCTCACCTGCAGTATGTCTGTTTTGAGCTGCAGGTACCTGTATAGGTGTGTGTCTCACCTGCAGTATGTCTGTTTTGAGCTGTAGGTACCTGTATAGGTGTGTGTCTCACCTGCAGTATGTCTGTTTTGAGCTGTAGGTACCTGTATAGGTGTGTGTCTCACCTGCAGTATGTCTGTTTTGAGCTGTAGGTACCTGTATAGGTCTGTGTCTCACCTGCAGTATGTCTGTTTTGAGGTACCTGTATAAGTATGTATCTCACCTGCAGTATGTCTGTTTTGAGCTGTAGGTACCTGTATAGGTGTGTGTCTCACCTGCAGTATGTCTGTTTTGAGGTACCTGTATAGGTATGTATCTCACCTGCAGTATGTCTGTTTTGAGCTGTAGGTACCTGTATAGGTGTGTGTCTCACCTGCAGTATGTCTGTTTTGAGGTACCTGTATAGGTATGTATCTCACCTGCAGTATGTCTGTTTTGAGCTGTAGGTACCTGTATAGGTGTGTGTCTCACCTGCAGTATGTCTGTTTTGAGCTGTAGGTACCTATATAGGTCTGTGTCTCACCTGCAGTATGTCTGTTTTGAGGTACCTGTATAGGTGTGTGTCTCACCTGCAGTATGTCTGTAGGTACCTGTATAGGTGTGTGTCTCACCTGCAGTATGTCTGTTTTGAGCTGTAGGTACCTGTATAGGTGTGTGTCTCACCTGCAGTATGTCTGTTTTGAGGTACCTGTATAGGTATGTATCTCACCTGCAGTATGTCTGTTTTGAGCTGTAGGTACCTGTATAGGTGTGTGTCTCACCTGCAGTATGTCTGTTTTGAGCTGTAGGTACCTGTATAGGTCTGTGTCTCACCTGCAGTATGTCTGTTTTGAGCTGTAGGTACCTGTATAGGTCTGTGTCCCACCTGCAGTATGTCTGTTTTGAGCTGTAGGTACCTGTATAGGTGCGTGTCTCACCTGCAGTATGTCTGTTTTGAGGTACCTGTATAGGTGTGTGTCTCACCTGCAGTATGTCTGTTTTGAGCTGTAGGTACCTGTATAGGTGTGTGTCTCACCTGCAGTATGTCTGTTTTGAGCTGTAGGTACCTGTATAGGTGTGTGTCTCACCTGCAGTATGTCTGTTTTGAGCTGTAGGTAACCTGTATAGGTGTGTGTCTCACCTGCAGTATGTCTGTTTTGAGCTGTAGGTACCTGTATAGGTGTGTGTCTCACCTGCAGTATGTCTGTTTTGAGGTACCTGTATAGGTGTGTGTCTCACCTGCAGTATGTCTGTTTTGAGGTACCTGTATAGGTGTGTGTCTCACCTGCAGTATGTCTGTTTTGAGCTGTAGGTACCTGTATAGGTGTGTGTCTCACCTGCAGTATGTCTGTTTTGAGCTGTAGGTACCTGTATAGGTGTGTGTCTCACCTGCAGTATGTCTGTTTTGAGCTGTAGGTACCTGTATAGGTGTGTCTCACCTGCAGTATGTCTGTTTTGAGCTGCAGGTATCTGTATAGGTGTGTGTCTCACCTGCAGTATGTCTGTTTTGAGCTGTAGGTACCTGTATAGGTGTGTGTCTCACCTGCAGTATGTCTGTTTTGAGCTGTAGGTACCTGTATAGGTGTGTGTCTCACCTGCAGTATGTCTGTTTTGAGCTGTAGGTACCTGTATAGGTGTGTGTCTCACCTGCAGTATGTCTGTTTTGAGCTGTAATTACCTGTATAGGTGTGTGTCTCACCTGCAGTATGTCTGTTTTGAGCTGTAGGTACCTGTATAGGTGTGTGTCTCACCTGCAGTATGTCTGTTTTGAGCTGTAGGTACCTGTATAGGTGTGTGTCTCGCCTGCAGTATGTCTGTTTTGAGCTGTAGGTACCTGTATAGGTGTGTGTCTCACCTGCAGTATGTCTGTTTTGAGCTGTAGGTACCTGTATAGGTGTGTGTCTCACCTGCAGTATGTCTGTTTTGAGCTGTAGGTACCTGTATAGGTTTGTGTCTCACCTGCAGTATGTCTGTAGGTACCTGTATAGGTGTGTGTCTCACCTGCAGTATGTCTGTTTTGAGCTGTAGGTACCTGTATAGGTGTGTGTCTCACCTGCAGTATGTCTGTTTTGAGCTGTAGGTACCTGTATAGGTGTGTGTCTCACCTGCAGTATGTCTGTAGGTACCTGTATAGGAGTGTGTCTCACCTGCAGTATGTCTGTTTTGAGCTGTAGGTACCTGTATAGGTG
>CM062488.1:3757632-3860132 GCA_031479575.1 Coregonus ussuriensis
TTATATAGCCTACAGGGTTATGTTATATAACCTACAGGGTTCTGTTATATAGCCTACAGGGTTCTGTTATATAACCTACAGGGTTCTGTTATATAGCCTACAGGGTTCTGTTATATAGCCTACAGGGTTCTGTTATATAGCCTACAGGGTTCTGTTATATAACCTACAGGGTTCTGTTATATAGCCTACAGGGTTCCTACAGGGTTCTGTTATATAGCCTACAGGGTTCTGTTATATAGCCTACAGGGTTCTGTTATATAACCTACAGGGTTCTGTTATATAGCCTACAGGGTTCTGTTATATAGCCTACAGGGTTCTGTTATATAACCTACAGGGTTCTGTTATATAACCTACAGGGTTCTGTTATATAACCTACAGGGTTCTGTTATATAGCCTACAGGGTTCTGTTATATAGCCTACAGGGTTCTGTTATATAACCTACAGGGTTCTGTTATATAGCCTACAGGGTTCTGTTATATAGCCTACAGGGTTATGTTATATAACCTACAGGGTTCTGATATATAGCCTACAGGGTTCTGTTATATAGCCTACAGGGTTCTGTTATATAGCCTACAGGGTTCCTACAGGGTTCTGTTATATAACCTACAGGGTTCTGTTATATAGCCTACAGGGTTCTGTTATATAACCTACAGGGTTCTGTTATATAGCCTACAGGTTTCTGTTATATAACCTACAGGGTTCTGTTATATAGCCTACAGGGTTCTGTTATATAACCTACTGGGTTCCTACAGGGTTCTGTTATATAGCCTACAGGGTTCTGTTATATAACCTACAGGGTTCTGTTATATAGCCTACAGGGTTCTGTTATATAGCCTACTGGGTTCTGTTATATAGCCTACAGGGTTCTGTTATATAGCCTACAGGGTTCTGTTATATAGCCTACAGGGTTCTGTTACATAGCCTACAGGGTTCCTACAGGGTTCTGTTATATAGCCTACAGGGTTCTGTTATATAGCCTACAGGGTTCTGTTATATAGCCTACAGGGTTCTGTTATATAGCCTACTGGGTTCTGTTATATAGCCTACAGGGTTCTGTTATATAGCCTACAGGGTTCTGTTATATAACCTACAGGGTTCTGTTATATAGCCTACAGGGTTCTGTTATATAGCCTACAGGGTTCTGTTATATAGCCTACAGGGTTATGTTATATAACCTACAGGGTTCTGTTATATAACCTACAGGGTTCTGTTATATAGCCCACAGGGTTCTGTTATATAGCCTACAGGGTTCTGTTATATAGCCTACAGGGTTATGTTATATAACCTACAGGGTTCTGATATATAGCCTACAGGGTTATGTTATATAGCCTACAGGGTTCTGTTATATAGCCTACAGGGTTCCTACAGGGTTCTGTTATATAGCCTACAGGGTTCTGTTATATAGCCTACAGGGTTCTGTTATATAACCTACAGGGTTCTGTTATATAGCCTACAGGGTTCTGTTATATAACCTACAGGGTTCTGTTATATAACCTACAGGGTTCTGTTATATAGCCTACAGGGTTCTGTTATATAACCTACAGGGTTCTGTTATATAACCTACAGGGTTCTGTTATATAACCTACAGGGTTCTGTTATATAGCCTACAGGGTTCCTACAGGGTTCTGTTATATAGCCTACAGGGTTCTGTTATATAACCTACAGGGTTCTGTTATATAACCTACAGGGTTCTGTTATATAACCTACAGGGTTCTGTTATATAGCCTACAGGGTTCCTACAGGGTTCTGTTATATAGTCTACAGGGTTCTGTTATATAACCTACAGGGTTCCTACAGGGTTCTGTTATATAGCCTACAGGGTTCTGTTATATAGCCTACAGGGTTCTGTTATATAACCTACAGGGTTCTGTTATATAGTCTACAGGGTTCTGTTATATAACCTACAGGGTTCCTACAGGGTTCTGTTATATAGCCTACAGGGTTCTGTTATATAGCCTACAGGGTTCTGTTATATAGCCTACAGGGTTCCTACAGGGTTCTGTTATATAGCCTACAGGGTTCTGTTATATAGCCTACAGGGTTCTGTTATATAGCCTACAGGGTTCCTACAGGGTTCTGTTATATAGCCTACAGGGTTCCTACAGGGTTCTGTTATATAGCCTACAGGGTTCTGTTATATAGCCTACAGGGTTCTGTTATATAGCCTACAGGGTTCTGTTATATAGCCTACAGGGTTCTGTTATATAGCCTACAGGGTTCCTACAGGGTTCTGTTATATAGCCTACAGGGTTCTGTTATATAGCCTACAGGGTTCTGTTATATAACCTACAGGGTTCTGTTATATAGTCTACAGGGTTCTGTTATATAACCTACAGGGTTCCTACAGGGTTCTGTTATATAGCCTACAGGGTTCTGTTATATAGCCTACAGGGTTCTGTTATATAACCTACAGGGTTCTGTTATATAGTCTACAGGGTTCTGTTATATAACCTACAGGGTTCCTACAGGGTTCTGTTATATAGCCTACAGGGTTCTGTTATATAGCCTACAGGGTTCTGTTATATAGCCTACAGGGTTCCTACAGGGTTCTGTTATATAGCCTACAGGGTTCTGTTATATAGCCTACAGGGTTCTGTTATATAGCCTACAGGGTTCTGTTATATAGCCTACAGGGTTCCTACAGGGTTCTGTTATATAGCCTACAGGGTTCCTACAGGGTTCTGTTATATAGCCTACAGGGTTCTGTTATATAGCCTACAGGGTTCTGTTATATAGCCTACAGGGTTCTGTTATATAGCCTACAGGGTTCTGTTATATAACCTACAGGGTTCTGTTATATAACCTACAGGGTTCTGTTATATAACCTACAGGGTTCTGTTATATAGCCTACAGGGTTCTGTTATATAGCCTACAGGGTTCTGTTATATAGCCTACAGGGTTCTGTTATATAGCCTACAGGGTTCTGTTATATAGCCTACAGGGTTCTGTTATATAGCCTACAGGGTTCTGTTATATAACCTACAGGGTTCTGTTATATAGCCTACATAATAAGCTGTGAATATACTGAATGTGTATGCCATAGATGTACCTTAGTTCCATCTGTTGCCCTCAGGGCATTCCATCTCCAATAGCATTAGCTAGCCTATTGTTTTATTTAACCAGGTAGTGTGGATTAGAAGACCTCTTCAGACAACTTTCCCAGGGGGAGACCTGGCTGAGAGGGGGACCTGGCTGAGAGGAGAGGACCTGGCTGAGAGGAGAGGACCTGGCTGAGAGGACCTGGCTGAGAGGAGAGGACCTGGCTGAGAGGAGAGGAGGAGACCTGGCTGAGAGGAGGAGAGGAGGAGACCTGGCTGAGAGGAGAGGACCTGGCTGAGAGGAGAGGAGGAGACCTGGCTGAGAGGAGGAGAGGAGGAGACCTGGCTGAGAGGAGAGGACCTGGCTGAGAGGAGAGGAGGAGACCTGGCTGAGAGGAGGAGAGGAGGAGACCATGGCTGAGAGGAGGAGAGGAGGAGACCTGGCTGAGAGGAGGAGAGGAGGAGACCTGGCTGAGAGGAGAGGAGGAGACCTGGCTGAGAGGAGAGGAGGAGACCTGGCTGAGAGGAGAGGACCTGGCTGAGAGGAGAGGAGGAGACCTGGCTGAGAGGAGGAGAGGAGGAGACCTGGCTGAGAGGAGAGGAGGAGACCTGGCTGAGAGGAGGAGGGTGTGAGATGGTAACCATGGTGGTAACCACGGCATTGGCCAATAGGTGAAGCAGTCTTGATCAGTGGAGCATCAAAATCATGTGGAGGATTAAGATATGAGGGGTGAGATACGAAGACTGGGACCAGGGCTACACACACCTTCACACACACTAATAAACTCACTCACTCCCTCACTCCCTCACTCACTCACTCACTCACTCACTCACTCACTCACTCAGTAGGGCTGCAATATGGAACTTCAAGACATCTGGGAATGTTTATCGTTAGGAAATGAAGGAAGAACGGACGGATGATTTGACAGCTAGTAACTAGGGCTGGCTCAGCTTCCGTATAACCGTGTAACTGACGGTTATGAAAATAAAAGAACAGTCATAACATTTTTTATTTATTATTACATTTATTTTTATTTTGTGTGGAAATAACAGCTGACCGAAGACTGGATGGCCGGGCATCCGTGAGGTGGAGTCCATTTCTGCTGTAACATGGACTCTACAATGTGATGAAACTTTGTTACTCCTTCCTGAAACAAGCAAGGTGTTGTAGCAAACAAGTCTTCGGTTGCCTAGGCAACGCCCCCCTCCCTGCAGCAGCACATGCAGTCACGAGAACATAATAATAATAATATAATAATAATAATAATAATAATAATATGCCATTTAGCAGACGCTTTTATCCAAAGCGACTTACAGTCATGTGCGCATAGATTTTTACGTATGGGTGGTCCCGGGGATCGAACCCACTACCCTGGCGTTACAAGTGCCGTGCTCTACCAGCTGAGCTACAGAGGACCATGTCTTTAAATATACATTATATTTAAAATAATGGGCTATTCGAACAGTTATCACGGTGACCGCGGTCATTTGGCTGACCAATAACCGACATCAAAAATCTTGTGACCGTCACAGCCCTACTAGTAGCATTTTCAGACAAAGCGAATGTGTCACTTCCCTGTTAAGAGTCATTAGTCACACTCTGATGGCTTCACAGAGAGTCAGGCCAGTGCCTGGGTTCTCATTATACAGTGCCTTCGGAAAGTATTCAGACCCCTTGACTTTTTCGTTACAGCCTTTTCTAAAATTGATTAAATTGTCCCCCCCCCCCCCTGAAATATCACATTTACATAAGTATTCAGACCCTTTACTCAGTACTTTGTTGAAGCACCTTTGGCAGCGTATTACAGCCTCGAGTCTTCTTGGGTATGACGCTACAAGCTTGGCACACCTGTATTTGGGGAGTTTCTCCCATTCTTCTCTGCAGATCCTCTCAAGCTCTGTCAGGTTGGATGGGGAGCGTCACTGCACAGCTATTTTCAGGTCTCTCCAGAGATGTTCAATTGGGTTCAAGTCCGGGCTCTGGCTGGGCCACTCAAACATTCAGAGATGTGTCCCGAAGCCACTCCTCCGTTGTCTTAGCTGTGTGCTTAGGGTCGCTGTCCTGTTGGAGGTCATTTTACTGAGGAGTGGCTTCTGTCTGGCCAGTCTATCATAAAGGCCTGATTGGTGGAGTGCTGCAGAGATGGTTGTCCTTCTGGAAGGTTCTCCCATCTCAACAGAGGAACTCCAGAGCTCTGTCAGAGTGACCATTGGGTTCTTGGTCACCTCCCTGACCAAGGCCCTTCTCACCCGATTGCTCAGTTTGGCTGGGCGGCCAGCTCTAGGAAGAGTCTTGGTGGTTCCAAACTTATTCCATTTAAGAATGATGGAGGCCACTGTGTTCTTGGGGACCTTCAATGCTGCAGAAATGTTTTGGTACCCTTCCCCAGATCTGTGCCTCGACACAATCCTGTCTCGGAACTCTACGGACAATTCCTTCGACCTCATGGCTTGGTTTTTGCTCTGACATGCACTGTCAACTGTGGGACCTTATATAGACAGGTGTGTGCCTTTCCAATTAATGTCCAATCAATTGAATTTACCACAGGTGGACTCCAATCAAGTTGTAGAAACATCAAGAATGATCAATGGAAACAGGATGGACCTGAGCTTAATTTCGAGTCTCATAACAAAAGGGTCTGAATACTTATGTAAAATAAGGTATTTCTGTTTTTTATTTTGTATACATTTGCAACAATTTCAAAAAACCTGTTTTTGCTTTGTCATTATGGGGTATTGTGTGTAGATTGATGAGGACATTTTTTTATTTAATCAATTTTAGAATAAGGCTGTAATTTAACAGAATGTGGGGTCTGAATACCTTCCGAAAGCACCGTATGGCCAAGCTGCTAAGTCAACACTGGCTATGTTGTGAAAATGTGTTAAATGTATTGACAAATGAGATACTCGGAGGACTGTACCTTTCCCAGAAGGCTGTGGGAGTACAAAGCCAGGCAAGAGGAAGGGAGCTCCGGTGGTGAGACCGGCCGGTTTGAGCTCCGTCACGCCATAGGTGGTCAGACACGTGACCAGGTTGACCAAGTCCTTCAGAGCATCACTGCTGTCCTCCTCTTTGGCCTGCTCCAATCTGGGGGGGGGGGGTGATGAAGAGGAAGTGGTTAATATCAACACTTTGATTAGAGCATTATTACTGCCCTCCTCCTTGGCCTGCTCCAGCTTGGGGGGGGTAAAACAAAGCTCACGTTCCCTCACTAACTTTAGGCATCAGTTGTCAGAGCAGCTTACCGATCACTGCACCTGTACACAGCCCATCTGTAATTAGCCCAAACTACCTCATCCCCATATTGTTATTTATTTGGCTATTTTGCACCCCAGTATCTCTATTTGCACATCATCTCTTGCACATCTATCACTCCAGTGTTAATACTAATTGTAATTATTTTGCACTATGGCCTATATATTACCTTACCTCCATAACTTGCTACATTTGCACACACTGTATATATATTTTCTGTTGTATTTTTTGACCTTATGTTTTGTTTTACCCCATATGTAACTCTGTGTTGTTGTTTTTAATCGCACTGCTTTGCTTTATCTTGGCCAGGTCGCAGTTGTAAATGAGAACTTGTTCTCAACTGGTTTACCTGGTTAAATAAAGGTGAAATAAAAATAAAATAAAATAAATAAACTCACACGCTCACATGCACACTCTCTGTTTCCTCTCTCCTCTGATCTACTGACCTGAGCATGAGGTCACAGAGGAATGTGTATCCCTGGCACATCCTGAAGTCGTCCAGCAGGGTCTGAGAGACGTCGCTGGAGTCCTTCAGGAAGCAGGACAGACCAGCAAACATCTCTACGATCTCTAAAGGTGAAAGGTCATCTGACTGCTGCATGTTCTGTATACACGTGGCCAGGCATTCTTTCTCTGAGGGGGGGGGGAGGGGGTTCATATCATACATGTGCATAAAGTTTTACGGATCTAATTGAAACACACCACATACCAACTTTGCTTGTCATCGTCGTGCGACTGCTAGTGTGGAGGGAGCAATCGGCCGATTGGCTGGAATGGAATAAATTGAACGGTATCATACACCTTCCATGTGGAAACCAGGTGTTTGATAATGTTCCATTACAAATCAGCCAGTCCTCAGATTGTTCTGCCTACTAACCTCGTAATAGCACCAACCCTAAACCTAAACTCACCGTGGATGTACTTGACGACGTTGACGCTGAGGCCGTGTCGTGAGATGGTGGTGAGGATCTGGCCGGCGCTCTTCCTCCAGGGTAGGTTGTGGGAGGGGCACCAGGATGTGATGGCAGAGAAGAGTAGCTGCAGGTCGTCTTTCTGGGCCAGCTCCTCCGCAGGGGAGACGAAGCTACACAGCTTCACCAGGATCTAAGAGGAATCATTTATTTAATTATGTAATCATTTTATTAAAACTAGATGGTCACTTTGTGGGGCTTTCTTTAGCTCTAAAATATTTTTTTGTGGTCGTGGAAGAAGTTTTAAAAAAAACAACGTTTGCCTTTAAAGCAGTAACATATAGTCAAAGTTAAATGTAGTAAAATAATTGGTCTGATTACTTTAACAGACTACTATATCAACCTTATTATTTTGGATTGTGGGGCAGTTAGATCACATAAATGTCTAAACTACAGTTGTTGAGTGTGAAAAGTGAAAGACAGACAGACACAGAACAGAGATGTTATGGTTATAGTTATAGTAGTAGTAGTGACTGGTTATAGTTATAGTAGTGGTAGTGACTGGTTATAGTTATAGTAATGGTAGTGACTGGTTATAGTTATAGTAGTGGTAGTGACTGGTTATAGTTATAGTAGTGGTAGTGACTGGTTATAGTTATAGTAGTAGTGACTGGTTATAGTTATAGTAATGGTAGTGACTGGTTATAGTTATAGTAGTAGTAGTAGTGACTGGTTATAGTTATAGTAGTGGTAGTGACTGGTTATAGTTATAGTAGTAGTGACTGGTTATAGTTATAGTAGTGGTAGTGACTGGTTATAGTTATAGTAGTAGTGACTGGTTATAGTTATAGTAGTGGTAGTGACTGGTTATAGTTATAGTAATGGTAGTGACTGGTTATAATAATAGTAGTAGTAGTGACTGGTTATAGTTATAGTAATGGTAGTGACTGGTTATAGTTATAGTAATGGTAGTGACTGGTTATAGTTATAGTAGTGGTAATGACTGATAATAGTTATAGTAGTGGTAGTGACTGGTTATAGTTATAGTAATGGTAGTGACTGGTTATAGTTATAGTAGTGGTAGTGACTGGTTATAGTTATAGTAGTAGTGACTGGTTATAGTTATAGTTATGGTAGTGACTGGTTATAGTTATAGTAGTGGTAGTGACTGGTTATAGTTATAGTAGTGGTAGTGTCTGGTTATAGTTATAGTAATGATAGTGTATACAGTAGTAATGGTAGTGACTGGTTATAGTTATAGTAGTGGTAGTGTCTACAGTAGTAATGGTAGTGACTGGTTATAGTTATAGTAATGGTAGTGACTGGTTATAGTTATAGTAGTGGTAGTGACTGGTTATAGTTATAGTAGTGGTAGTGACTGGTTATAGTTATAGTAATGGTAGTGACTGGTTATAGTTATAGTAGTGGTAGTGACTGGTTATAGTTATAGTAATGGTAGTGTCTGGTTATAGTTATAGTAGTAGTAGTGACTGGTTATAGTTATAGTAGTGGTAGTGACTGGTTATAGTAGTGGTAGTGACTGGTTATAGTTATAGCAGTGGTAGTGACTGGTTCTAGTTATAGTAGTGGTAGTGACTGGTTATAGTAGTGGTAGTGACTGGTTATAGTTATAGTAGTGTTAGTGACTGGTTAGAGTTATAGTAGTGGTAGTGACTGGTTATAGTTATAGTAATGGTAGTGACTGGTTATAGTTATAGTAGTGGTAATGACTGGTTATAGTTATAGTAGTGGTAGTGACTGGTTATAGTTATAGATGTGGTAGTGACTGGTTATAGTTATAGTAGTGGTAGTGACTGGTTATAGTTATAGTAATGGTAGTGACTGGTTATAGTTATAGTAGTGGTAGTGACTGGTTATAGTTATAGTAGTGGTAGTGACTGGTTATAGTTATAGTAGTGGTAGTGACTGGTTATAGTTATAGTAGTGGTAGTGACTGGTTATAGTTATAGTAATGGTAGTGACTGGTTATAGTTATAGTAGTGGTAGTGACTGGTTATAGTTATAGTAATGGTAGTGTCTGGTTATAGTTATAGTAGTAGTAGTGACTGGTTATAGTTATAGTAGTGGTAGTGACTGGTTATAGTAGTGGTAGTGACTGGTTATAGTTATAGCAGTGGTAGTGACTGGTTCTAGTTATAGTAGTGGTAGTGACTGGTTATAGTAGTGGTAGTGACTGGTTATAGTTATAGCAGTGGTAGTGACTGGTTCTAGTTATAGTAGTGGTAGTGACTGGTTATAGTTATAGTAGTGTTAGTGACTGGTTATAGTTATAGTAGTGGTAGTGACTGGTTATAGTTATAGTAATGGTAGTGACTGGTTATAGTTATAGTAGTGGTAATGACTGGTTATAGTTATAGTAGTGGTAGTGACTGGTTATAGTTATAGATGTGGTAGTGACTGGTTATAGTTATAGTAGTGACTGGTTATAGTTATAGTAATGGTAGTGACTGGTTATAGTTATAGTAGTGACTGGTTATAGTTATAGCAGTGGTAGTGACTGGTTCTAGTTATAGTAGTGGTAGTGACTGGTTATAGTAGTGGTAGTGACTGGTTATAGTTATAGTAGTGGTAGTGACTGGTTATAGTTATAGTAATGGTAGTGACTGGTTATAGTTATAGTAATGGTAGTGACTGGTTATAGTTATAGTAGTGGTAGTAATAATATAATAATAATAATATGCCATTTAGCAGACGCTTTTATCCAAAGCGACTTACAGTCGTGCGTGCATACATTTTTGTAGTGACTGGTTATAGTTATAGTAATGGTAGTGTCTACAGTAGTAATGGTAGTGACTGGTTATAGTTATAGTAATGGTAGTGACTGGTTATAGTAATGGTAGTGACTGGTTATAGTTATAGTAGTGGTAGTGTCTGGTTATAGTTATAGTAGTAGTGACTGGTTATAGTTATAGTAGTGGTAATGACTGGTTATAGTTATAGTAGTAGTGACTGGTTATAGTTATAGTAATGGTAGTGTCTGGTTATAGTTATAGTAGTAGTGACTGGTTATAGTTATAGTAGTGGTAATGACTGGTTATAGTTATAGTAGTAGTGACTGGTTATAGTTATAGTAGTGGTAGTGACTGGTTATAGTTATAGTAATGGTAGTGACTGGTTATAGTTATAGTAGTGGTAGTGACTGGTTATAGTTATAGTAATGGTAGTGACTGGTTATAGTTATAGTAATGGTAGTGACTGGTTATAGTTATAGTAGTGGTAGTGACTGGTTATAGTTATAGTAGTGGTAGTGACTGGTTCTAGTTATAGTAGTAGTGACTGGTTATAGTTATAGTAATGGTAGTGTCTGGTTATAGTTATAGTAGTAGTGACTGGTTATAGTTATAGTAGTGGTAATGACTGGTTATAGTTATAGTAGTAGTGACTGGTTATAGTTATAGTAGTGGTAGTGACTGGTTATAGTTATAGTAATGGTAGTGACTGGTTATAGTTATAGTAGTGGTAGTGACTGGTTATAGTTATAGTAATGGTAGTGACTGGTTAAAGTTATAGTAATGGTAGTGACTGGTTATAGTTATAGTAGTGGTAGTGACTGGTTATAGTTATAGTAGTGGTAGTGACTGGTTCTAGTTATAGTAGTGGTAGTGACTGGTTATAGTTATAGTAGTGGTAGTGACTGGTTATAGTTATAGTAGTAGTGACTGGTTATAGTTATAGTAGTGGTAGTGACTGGTTATAGTTATAGTAGTAGTGACTGGTTATAGTTATAGTAATGGTAGTGTCTGGTTATAGTTATAGTAGTAGTGACTGGTTATAGTTATAGTAGTGGTAATGACTGGTTATAGTTATAGTAGTAGTGACTGGTTATAGTTATAGTAGTGGTAGTGACTGGTTATAGTTATAGTAATGGTAGTGACTGGTTATAGTTATAGTAGTGGTAGTGACTGGTTATAGTTATAGTAATGGTAGTGACTGGTTATAGTTATAGTAATGGTAGTGACTGGTTATAGTTATAGTAGTGGTAGTGACTGGTTATAGTTATAGTAGTGGTAGTGACTGGTTATAGTTATAGTAGTAGTGACTGGTTCTAGTTATAGTAGTGGTAGTGACTGGTTATAGTTATAGTAGTGGTAGTGACTGGTTATAGTTATAGTAATGGTAGTGACTGGTTATAGTTATAGTAGTGGTAGTGACTGGTTATAGTTATAGTAATGGTAGTGACTGGTTATAGTTATAGTAGAGGTAGTGACTGGTTATAGTTATAGTAGTGGTAGTGACTGGTTATAGTTATAGTAATGGTAGTGACTGGTTATAGTTATAGTAGTAGTAGTGACTGGTTATAGTTATAGTAATGGTAGTGACTGGTTCTAGTTATAGTAGTGGTAGTGACTGGTTATAGTTATAGTAGTAGTGACTGGTTATAGTTATAGTAGTAGTATTGACTGGTTATAGTTATAGTAATGGTAGTGACTGGTTATAGTTATAGTAGTAGTAGTGACTGGTTATAGTTATAGTAATGGTAGTGACTGGTTATAGTTATAGTAGTAGTAGTGACTGGTTATAGTTATAGTAATGGTAGTGACTGGTTATAGTTATAGTAGTGGTAGTGACTGGTTATAGTTATAGTAGTAGTGACTGGTTATAGTTATAGTAATGGTAGTGACTGGTTATAGTTATAGTAGTAGTAGTGACTGGTTATAGTTATAGTAGTAGTGACTGGTTATAGTTATAGTAGTGGTAGTGACTGGTTATAGTTATAGTAGTAGTGACTGGTTATAGTTATAGTAATGGTAGTGACTGGTTATAGTTATAGTAATGGTAGTGACTGGTTATAGTTATAGTAATGGTAGTGTCTGGTTATAGTTATAGTAGTAGTGACTGGTTATAGTTATAGTAGTGGTAATGACTGGTTATAGTTATAGTAGTAGTGACTGGTTATAGTTATAGTAATGGTAGTGTCTGGTTATAGTTATAGTAGTAGTGACTGGTTATAGTTATAGTAGTGGTAATGACTGGTTATAGTTATAGTAGTAGTGACTGGTTATAGTTATAGTAGTGGTAGTGACTGGTTATAGTTATAGTAATGGTAGTGACTGGTTATAGTTATAGTAGTGGTAGTGACTGGTTATAGTTATAGTAATGGTAGTGACTGGTTATAGTTATAGTAATGGTAGTGACTGGTTATAGTTATAGTAGTGGTAGTGACTGGTTATAGTTATAGTAGTGGTAGTGACTGGTTCTAGTTATAGTAGTGGTAGTGACTGGTTATAGTTATAGTAGTGGTAGTGACTGGTTATAGTTATAGTAGTAGTGACTGGTTATAGTTATAGTAGTAGTATTGACTGGTTATAGTTATAGTAATGGTAGTGACTGGTTATAGTTATAGTAGTAGTAGTGACTGGTTATAGTTATAGTAATGGTAGTGACTGGTTATAGTTATAGTAGTAGTAGTGACTGGTTATAGTTATAGTAATGGTAGTGACTGGTTATAGTTATAGTAGTGGTAGTGACTGGTTATAGTTATAGTAGTAGTGACTGGTTATAGTTATAGTAATGGTAGTGACTGGTTATAGTTATAGTAGTAGTAGTGACTGGTTATAGTTATAGTAGTAGTGACTGGTTATAGTTATAGTAGTGGTAGTGACTGGTTATAGTTATAGTAGTAGTGACTGGTTATAGTTATAGTAATGGTAGTGACTGGTTATAGTTATAGTAATGGTAGTGACTGGTTATAGTTATAGTAATGGTAGTGTCTGGTTATAGTTATAGTAGTAGTGACTGGTTATAGTTATAGTAGTGGTAATGACTGGTTATAGTTATAGTAGTAGTGACTGGTTATAGTTATAGTAATGGTAGTGTCTGGTTATAGTTATAGTAGTAGTGACTGGTTATAGTTATAGTAGTGGTAATGACTGGTTATAGTTATAGTAGTAGTGACTGGTTATAGTTATAGTAGTGGTAGTGACTGGTTATAGTTATAGTAATGGTAGTGACTGGTTATAGTTATAGTAGTGGTAGTGACTGGTTATAGTAATGGTAGTGACTGGTTATAGTTATAGTAATGGTAGTGACTGGTTATAGTTATAGTAGTGGTAGTGACTGGTTATAGTTATAGTAGTGGTAGTGACTGGTTATAGTTATAGTAGTGGTAGTGACTGGTTATAGTTATAGTAATGGTAGTGACTGGTTATAGTTATAGTAGTGGTAGTGACTGGTTATAGTTATAGTAATGGTAGTGACTGGTTATAGTTATAGTAGAGGTAGTGACTGGTTATAGTTATAGTAGTGGTAGTGACTGGTTATAGTTATAGTAATGGTAGTGACTGGTTATAGTTATAGTAGTAGTAGTGACTGGTTATAGTTATAGTAATGGTAGTGACTGGTTCTAGTTATAGTAGTGGTAGTGACTGGTTATAGTTATAGTAGTAGTATTGACTGGTTATAGTTATAGTAATGGTAGTGACTGGTTATAGTTATAGTAGTAGTAGTGACTGGTTATAGTTATAGTAATGGTAGTGACTGGTTATAGTTATAGTAGTAGTAGTGACTGGTTATAGTTATAGTAATGGTAGTGACTGGTTATAGTTATAGTAGTGGTAGTGACTGGTTATAGTTATAGTAGTAGTGACTGGTTATAGTTATAGTAATGGTAGTGACTGGTTATAGTTATAGTAGTAGTAGTGACTGGTTATAGTTATAGTAGTAGTGACTGGTTATAGTTATAGTAGTGGTAGTGACTGGTTATAGTTATAGTAGTAGTGACTGGTTATAGTTATAGTAATGGTAGTGACTGGTTATAGTTATAGTAGTGGTAGTGACTGGTTATAGTTATAGTAGTAGTGACTGGTTATAGTTATAGTAGTGGTAGTGACTGGTTATAGTTATAGTAGTGGTAGTGACTGGTTATAGTTATAGTAGTAGTGACTGGTTATAGTTATAGTAATGGTAGTGACTGGTTATAGTTATAGTAATGGTAGTGACTGGTTATAGTTATAGTAGTAGTAGTGACTGGTTATAGTTATAGTAGTGGTAGTGACTGGTTATAGTTATAGTAGTGGTAGTGACTGGTTATAGTTATAGTAGTGGTAGTGACTGGTTATAGTTATAGTAGTGGTAGTGACTGGTTATAGTTATAGTAGTGGTAGTGACTGGTTATAGTTATAGTAGTGGTAGTGAATGGTTATAGTTATAGTAGTGGTAGTGACTGGTTATAGTTATAGTAATGGTAGTGACTGGTTATAGTTATAGTAGTGGTAGTGACTGGTTATAGTTATAGTAATGGTAGTGACTGGTTATAGTTATAGTAATGGTAGTGACTGGTTATAGTTATAGTAGTAGTAGTGACTGGTTATAGTTATAGTAGTGACTGGTTATAGTTATAGTAGTGGTAGTGACTGGTTATAGTTATAGTAGTGGTAGTGACTGGTTATAGTTATAGTAGTGGTAGTGACTGGTTATAGTTATAGTAGTGGTAGTGACTGGTTATAGTTATAGTAGTGGTAGTGACTGGTTATAGTTATAGTAATGGTAGTGACTGGTTATAGTTATAGTAATGGTAGTGACTGGTTATAGTTATAGTAGTGGTAGTGACTGGTTATAGTAGTGGTAGTGACTGGTTATAGTTATAGCAGTGGTAGTGACTGGTTCTAGTTATAGTAGTGGTAGTGACTGGTTATAGTTATAGTAGTGTTAGTGACTGGTTATAGTTATAGTAGTGGTAGTGACTGGTTATAGTTATAGTAATGGTAGTGACTGGTTATAGTTATAGTAGTGGTAATGACTGGTTATAGTTATAGTAGTGGTAGTGACTGGTTATAGTTATAGATGTGGTAGTGACTGGTTATAGTTATAGTAGTGGTAGTGACTGGTTATAGTTATAGTAATGGTAGTGACTGGTTATAGTTATAGTAGTGGTAGTGACTGGTTATAGTTATAGTAGTGGTAGTGACTGGTTATAGTTATAGTATTGGTAGTGACTGGTTATAGTTATAGTAGTGGTAGTGACTGGTTATAGTTATAGTAGTGGTAGTGTCTGGTTATAGTTATAGTAGTGGTAGTGACTGGTTATAGTTATAGTAATGGTAGTGTCTACAGTAGTAATGGTAGTGACTGGTTATAGTTATAGTAATGGTAGTGACTGGTTATAGTAATGGTAGTGACTGGTAATAGTTATAGTAGTGGTAGTGACTGGTTATAGTTATAGTAGTGGTAGTGACTGGTTATAGTTATAGTAATGGTAGTGACTGGTTATAGTTATAGTAGTGGTAGTGACTGGTTATAGTTATAGTAGTGGTAGTGTCTGGTTATAGTTATAGTAGTGGTAGTGACTGGTTATAGTTATAGTAATGGTAGTGTCTACAGTAGTAATGGTAGTGACTGGTTATAGTTATAGTAGTGGTAGTGACTGGTTATAGTTATAGTAATGGTAGTGACTGGTTATAGTTATAGTAGTGGTAGTGACTGGTTATAGTTATAGTAGTGGTAGTGACTGGTTATAGTTATAGTAATGGTAGTGACTGGTTATAGTTATAGTAGTGGTAGTGACTGGTTATAGTTATAGTAGTGGTAGTGTCTGGTTATAGTTATAGTAGTGGTAGTGACTGGTTATAGTTATAGAAATGGTAGTGTCTACAGTAGTAATGGTAGTGACTGGTTATAGTTATAGTAATGGTAGTGAATGGTTATAGTAATGGTAGTGACTGGTTATAGTTATAGTAGTGGTAGTGTCTGGTTATAGTTATAGTAGTAGTGACTGGTTATAGTTATAGTAATGGTAGTGTCTGGTTATAGTTATAGTAGTAGTGACTGGTTATAGTTATAGTAGTGGTAATGACTGGTTATAGTTATAGTAGTAGTGACAGGTTATAGTTATAGTAGTGGTAGTGACTGGTTATAGTTATAGTAATGGTAGTGTCTACAGTAGTAATGGTAGTGACTGGTTATAGTTATAGTAATGGTAGTGACTGGTTATAGTAATGGTAGTGACTGGTTATAGTTGTAGTAGTGGTAGTGTCTGGTTATAGTTATAGTAGTAGTGATTGGTTATAGTTATAGTAGTGGTAATGACTGGTTATAGTTATAGTAGTAGTGACTGGTTATAGTTATAGTAATGGTAGTGTCTGGTTATAGTTATAGTAGTAGTGACTGGTTATAGTTATAGTAGTGGTAATGACTGGTTATAGTTATAGTAGTAGTGACTGGTTATAGTTATAGTAGTGGTAGTGACTGGTTATAGTTATAGTAGTGGTAGTGACTGGTTATAGTTATAGTAATGGTAGTGACTGGTTATAGTTATAGTAGTGGTAGTGACTGGTTATAGTTATAGTAATGGTAGTGACTGGTTATAGTTATAGTAATGGTAGTGACTGGTTATAGTTATAGTAGTGGTAGTGACTGGTTATAGTTATAGTAGTGGTAGTGACTGGTTATAGTTATAGTAGTGGTAGTGACTGGTTATAGTTATAGTAGTGGTAGTGACTGGTTATAGTTATAGTAGTGGTAGTGACTGGTTCTAGTTATAGTAGTAGTAGTGACTGGTTATAGTTATAGTAGTGGTAGTGACTGGTTATAGTTATAGTAGTGGTAGTGACTGGTTATAGTTATAGTAGTAGTGACTGGTTATAGTTATAGTAGTGGTAGTGACTGGTTATAGTTATAGTAGTGGTAGTGACTGGTTATAGTTATAGTAGTGGTAGTGACTGGTTATAGTTATAGTAATGGTAGTGACTGGTTATAGTTATAGTAGTGGTAGTGACTGGTTATAGTTATATTAATGGTAGTGACTGGTTATAGTTATAGTAGTGGTAGTGACTGGTTATAGTTATAGTAGTGGTAGTGACTGGTTATAGTTATAGTAATGGTAGTGACTGGTTATAGTTATAGTAGTAGTAGTGACTGGTTATAGTTATAGTAATGGTAGTGACTGGTTCTAGTTATAGTAGTGGTAGTGACTGGTTATAGTTATAGTAGTAGTGACTGGTTATAGTTATAGTAGTAGTAGTGACTGGTTATAGTTATAGTAATGGTAGTGACTGGTTATAGTTATAGTAGTAGTAGTGACTGGTTATAGTTATAGTAATGGTAGTGACTGGTTATAGTTATAGTAGTAGTAGTGACTGGTTATAGTTATAGTAGTGGTAGTGACTGGTTATAGTTATAGTAGTGGTAGTGACTGGTTATAGTTATAGTAGTAGTGACTGGTTATAGTTATAGTAATGGTAGTGACTGGTTATAGTTATAGTAATGGTAGTGACTGGTTATAGTTATAGTAGTAGTAGTGACTGGTTATAGTTATAGTAGTGGTAGTGACTGGTTATAGTTATAGTAATGGTAGTGACTGGTTATAGTTGTAGTAGTAGTAGTAGTGACTGGTTATAGTTATAGTAGTGGTAGTGACTGGTTATAGTTATAGTAGTGGTAGTGACTGGTTATAGTTATAGTAGTGGTAGTGACTGGTTATAGTTATAGTAGTGGTAGTGACTGGTTATAGTAGTGGTAGTGACTGGTTATAGTTATAGTAGTGGTAGTGACTGGTTATAGTTATAGTAGTGGTAGTGACTGGTTATAGTTATAGTAGTGGTAGTGACTGGTTTAGTTATAGTAATGGTAGTGACTGGTTATAGTTATAGTAATGGTAGTGACTGGTTATAGTTATAGTAGTGGTAGTGACTGGTTATAGTTATAGTTATGGTAGTGACTGGTTATAGTTATATTAGTGGTAGTGACTGGTTATAGTTATAGTAGTGGTAGTGACTGGTTATAGGTATAGTAGTGGTAGTGACTGGTTATAGCTATAGTAGTAGTAGTGACTGGTTATAGTTATAGTAGTGGTAGTGACTGGTTATAGTTATAGTAGTAGTGACTGGTTATAGTTATAGTAGTGGTAGTGACTGGTTATAGTTATAGTAGTGGTAGTGTCTGGTTATAGTTATAGTAATGGTAGTGACTGGTTATAGTTATAGTAATGGTAGTGACTGGTTATAGTTATAGTAGTGGTAGTGACTGGTTATAGGTATAGTAGTGGTAGTGACTGGTTATAGCTATAGTAGTAGTAGTGACTGGTTATAGTTATAGTAGTGGTAGTGACTGGTTATAGTTATAGTAGTAGTGACTGGTTATAGTTATAGTAGTGGTAGTGACTTGTTATAGTAGTGGTAGTGACTGGTTATAGTTATAGTAATGGTAGTGACTGGTTATAGTTATAGTAATGGTAGTGACTGGTTATAGTTATAGTAGTGGTAGTGACTGGTTATAGTTATAGTAATGGTAGTGTCTACAGTAGTAATGGTAGTGACTGGTTATAGTTATAGTAATGGTAGTGACTGGTTATAGTAATGGTAGTGACTGGTTATAGTTATAGTAGTGGTAGTGTCTGGTTATAGTTATAGTAGTAGTTACTGGTTATAGTTATAGTAGTGGTAATGACTGGTTATAGTTATAGTAGTAGTGACTGGTTATAGTTATAGTAATGGTAGTGTCTGGTTATAGTTATAGTAGTAGTGACTGGTTATAGTTATAGTAGTGGTAATGACTGGTTATAGTTATAGTAGTAGTGACTGGTTATAGTTATAGTAGTGGTAGTGACTGGTTATAGTTATAGTAGTGGTAGTGACTGGTTATAGTTATAGTAATGGTAGTGACTGGTTATAGTTATAGTAGTGGTAGTGACTGGTTATAGTTATAGTAATGGTAGTGACTGGTTATAGTTATAGTAATGGTAGTGACTGGTTATAGTTATAGTAGTGGTAGTGACTGGTTATAGTTATAGTAGTGGTAGTGACTGGTTCTAGTTATAGTAGTGGTAGTGACTGGTTATAGTTATAGTAGTGGTAGTGACTGGTTCTAGTTATAGTAGTGGTAGTGACTGGTTCTAGTTATAGTAGTGGTAGTGACTGGTTCTAGTTATAGTAGTGGTAGTGACTGGTTATAGTTATAGTAGTGGTAGTGACTGGTTATAGTTATAGTAGTAGTGACTGGTTATAGTTATAGTAGTGGTAGTGACTGGTTATAGTTATAGTAATGGTAGTGACTGGTTATAGTTATAGTAGTGGTAGTGACTGGTTATAGTTATAGTAATGGTAGTGACTGGTTATAGTTATAGTAGAGGTAGTGACTGGTTATAGTTATAGTAGTGGTAGTGACTGGTTATAGTTATAGTAATGGTAGTGACTGGTTATAGTTATAGTAGTAGTAGTGACTGGTTATAGTTATAGTAATGGTAGTGACTGGTTCTAGTTATAGTAGTGGTAGTGACTGGTTATAGTTATAGTAGTAGTGACTGGTTATAGTTATAGTAGTAGTATTGACTGGTTATAGTTATAGTAATGGTAGTGACTGGTTATAGTTATAGTAGTTGTAGTGACTTGTTATAGTTATAGTAGTGGTAGTGACTGGTTATAGTTATAGTAGTGGTAGTAACTGGTTATAGTTATAGTAATTGTAGTGACTGGTTATAGTTATAGTAGTGGTAGTGACTGGTTATAGTTATAGTAGTAGTGACTGGTTATAGTTATAGTAATGGTAGTGACTGGTTATAGTTATAGTAGTAGTAGTGACTGGTTATAGTTATAGTAGTAGTGACTGGTTATAGTTATAGTAGTGGTAGTGACTGGTTATAGTTATAGTAGTAGTGACTGGTTATAGTTATAGTAATGGTAGTGACTGGTTATAGTTATAGTAGTGGTAGTGACTGGTTATAGTTATAGTAGTAGTGACTGGTTATAGTTATAGTAGTGGTAGTGACTGGTTATAGTTATAGTAGTGGTAGTGACTGGTTATAGTTATAGTAGTAGTGACTGGTTATAGTTACAGTAATGGTAGTGACTGGTTATAGTTATAGTAATGGTAGTGACTGGTTATAGTTATAGTAGTAGTAGTGACTGGTTATAGTTATAGTAGTGGTAGTGACTGGTTATAGTTATAGTAATGGAAGTGACTGGTTATAGTTGTAGTTATAGTAGTGGTAGTGACTGGTTATAGTTATAGTAATGGTAGTGACTGGTTATAGTTATAGTAGTGGTAGTGACTGGTTATAGTTATAGTAGTGGTAGTGACTGGTTATAGTTATAGTAGTGGTAGTGACTGGTTATAGTTATAGTAGTGGTAGTGACTGGTTATAGTTATAGTAGTGGTAGTGACTGGTTATAGTTATAGTAGTGGTAGTGAATGGTTATAGTTATAGTAGTGGTAGTGACTGGTTATAGTTATAGTAATGGTAGTGACTGGTTATAGTTATAGTAGTGGTAGTGACTGGTTATAGTTATAGTAATGGTAGTGACTGGTTATAGTTATAGTAATGGTAGTGACTGGTTATAGTTATAGTAGTGGTAGTGACTGGTTATAGTTATAGTAGTGACTGGTTATAGTTATAGTAGTGGTAGTGACTGGTTATAGTTATAGTAGTGGTAGTGACTGGTTATAGTTATAGTAGTGGTAGTGACTGGTTATAGTTATAGTAGTGGTAGTGACTGGTTATAGTTATAGTAGTGGTAGTGACTGGTTATAGTTATAGTAATGGTAGTGACTGGTTATAGTTATAGTAATGGTAGTGACTGGTTATAGTTATAGTAGTGGTAGTGACTGGTTATAGTTATAGTTGTGGTAGTGACTGGTTATAGTTATAGTAGTGGTAGTGACTGGTTATAGTTATAGTAGTGGTAGTGACTGGTTATAGTTATAGTAGTGGTAGTGACTGGTTATAGCTATAGTAGTAGTAGTGACTGGTTATAGTTATAGTAGTGGTAGTGACTGGTTATAGTTATAGTAGTGGTAGTGACTGGTTATAGTTATAGTAGTGGTAGTGTCTGGTTATAGTTATAGTAATGGTAGTGACTGGTTATAGTTATAGTAGTGGTAGTGTCTGGTTATAGTTATAGTAGTGGTAGTGACTGGTTATAGTTATAGTAGTAGTGACTGGTTATAGTTATAGTAGTGGTAGTGACTGGTTATAGTTATAGTAGCGGTAGTGACTGGTTATAGTTATAGTAGCGGTAGTGACTGGTTATAGTTATAGTAGCGGTAGTGACTGGTTATAGTTATAGTAATGGTAGTGACTGGTTATAGTTATAGTAATGGTAGTGACTGGTTATAGTTATAGTAGTGGTAGTGACTGGTTATAGTTATAGTTGTGGTAGTGACTGGTTATAGTTATAGTAGTGGTAGTGACTGGTTATAGTTGTGGTAGTGACTGGTTATAGTTATAGTAGTGGTAGTGACTGGTTATAGTTATAGTAGTGGTAGTGACTGGTTATAGTTATAGTAGTGGTAGTGACTAGTTATAGTTATAGTAGTGGTAGTGACTGGTTATAGTTATAGTAGTAGTAGTGACTGGTTATAGTTATAGTAGTGGTAGTGACTGGTTATAGTTATAGTAGTGGTAGTGACTGGTTATAGTTATAATAGTAGTGACTGGTTATAGTTATAGTAGTAGTGACTGGTTATAGTTATAGTAGTGGTAGTGACTGGTTATAGTTATAGTAGTGGTAGTGACTGGTTATAGTTATAGTAGTGGTAGTGACTGGTTATAGTTATAGTAGTGGTAGTGACTGGTTATAGTTATAGTAGTGGTAGTGACTGGTTATAGTTATAGTAGTGGTAGTGACTGGTTATAGTTATAGTAATGGTAGTGACTGGTTATAGTTATAGTAATGGTAGTGACTGGTTATAGTTATAGTAGTGGTAGTGACTGGTTATAGTTATAGTTGTGGTAGTGACTGGTTATAGTTATAGTAGTGGTAGTGACTGGTTATAGTTATAGTAGTGGTAGTGACTGGTTATAGTTATAGTAGTGGTAGTGACTGGTTGTAGCTATAGTAGTAGTAGTGACTGGTTATAGTTATAGTAGTGGTAGTGACTGGTTATAGTTATAGTAGTGGTAGTGACTGGTTATAGTTATAGTAGTGGTAGTGTCTGGTTATAGTTATAGTAATGTTAGTGACTGGTTATAGTTATAGTAGTGGTAGTGTCTGGTTATAGTTATAGTAGTGGTAGTGACTGGTTATAGTTATAGTAGTAGTGACTGGTTATAGTTATAGTAGTGGTAGTGACTGGTTATAGTTATAGTAGCGGTAGTGACTGGTTATAGTTATAGTAGCGGTAGTGACTGGTTATAGTTATAGTAGCGGTAGTGACTGGTTATAGTTATAGTAGCGGTAGTGACTGGTTATAGTTATAGTAATGGTAGTGACTGGTTATAGTTATAGTAATGGTAGTGACTGGTTATAGTTATAGTAGTGGTAGTGACTGGTTATAGTTATAGTTATGGTAGTGACTGGTTATAGTTATAGTAGTGGTAGTGACTGGTTATAGTTATAGTAGTGGTAGTGACTGGTTATAGTTATAGTAGTGGTAGTGACTAGTTATAGTTATAGTAGTGGTAGTGACTGGTTATAGTTATAGTAGTAGTAGTGACTGGTTATAGTTATAGTAGTGGTAGTGACTGGTTATAGTTATAGTAGTGGTAGTGACTGGTTATAGTTATAATAGTAGTGACTGGTTATAGTTATAGTAGTAGTGACTGGTTATAGTTATAGTAGTGGTAGTGACTGGTTATAGTTATAGTAGTGGTAGTGACTGGTTATAGTTATAGTAGTGGTAGTGACTGGTTATAGTTATAGTAGTGGTAGTGACTGGTTATAGTTATAGTAGTGGTAGTGACTGGTTATAGTTATAGTAGTGGTAGTGACTGGTTATAGTTATAGTAGTGGTAGTGACTGGTTATAGTTATAGTAGTGGTAGTGACTGGTTATAGTCATAGTAGTGGTAGTGACTGGTTATAGTTATAGTAGTGGTAGTGACTGGTTATAGTTATAGTAGTGGTAGTGACTGGTTATAGTTATAGTAGTGGTAGTGACTGGTTATAGTTATAGTAATGGTAGTGACTGGTTATAGTTATAGTAATGGTAGTGACTGGTTATAGTTATAGTAATGGTAGTGACTGGTTATAGTTATAGTAGTAGTGACTGGTTATAGTTATAGTAGTGGTAGTGACTGGTTATAGTTATAGTAGTGGTAGTGACTGGTTATAGTTATAGTAGTAGTGACTGGTTATAGTTATAGTAGTAGTAGTGACTGGTTATAGTTATAGTAGTGGTAATGACTGGTTATAGTTATAGTAATGGTAGTGACTGGTTATAGTTATAGTAGTGGTAGTGACTGGTTATAGTTATAGTAGTGGTAGTGACTGGTTATAGTTATAGTAGTGGTAGTGACTGGTTATAGTTTTAGTAGGAGCAATGGAAACACGTTCTCTGGTCAGTAGTTGTGGTCAGTAGTTGTGGTCAGTAGTTGTGGTCAGTAGTTGTGGTCAGTAGTTGTGGTCAGTAGGTGTGTGGTTGTGGTCAGTAGTTATGGTCAGTAGTTGTGGTCAGTAGTTGTGGTCAGTAGGTGTGGTCAGTAGTTGTGGTCAGTAGTTATGGTCAGTAGTTATGGTCAGTAGTTATGGTCAGTAGTTGTGTGGTTGTGGTCAGTAGTTGTGGTCAGTAGTTGTGGTCAGTAGGTGTGGTCAGTAGTTGTGGTCAGTAGTTGTGGTCAGTAGTTGTGGTCAGTAGTTATGGTCAGTAGTTGTGGTCAGTAGTTGTGGTCAGTAGTTGTGTGGTTGTGGTCAGTAGTTGTGGTCAGTAGTTGTGGTCAGTAGGTGTGGTCAGTAGTTGTGGTCAGTAGTTGTGGTCAGTAGTTGTGGTCAGTAGTTGTGGTCAGTAGTTGTGTAGTTGTGGTCAGTAGTTGTGGTCAGTAGTTGTGGTCAGTAGCTGTGGTCAGTAGTTGTGTGGTTGTGGTCAGTAGTTGTGTGGTTGTGGTCAGTAGAGGCCGGTTGCACCAGTGGGTCGTAACTAAAATGTTTTCTATGCCAGACCCAAAAGGATGTGAGTCTGGTGTTCATATTTCCCACCTCCGCAGGCTTTTCGAGTTGCCTACGTGTGAGTCAATAGCAAAATGATAGACTTGATTTATGTTACATTATAGCATGCTAAATGTGTCTGATCAGATAGTATCAAACTAATAGATGTGCTGCCACCTCCACTCATTTGCTCAGCCAGAGATCAAATCACCAAATATACAGACGGAGATTCAGTGAAACAAAATCCTTTATTGATTATCAGACAAGTCGAGGGCTTTCAGTCGGGATATAGACTAGGCTACATAACATGCTAGCAAAATGTTCTGATAACACTGTTAGACGTTTCAAACTGAACTAAAAGATCATCATCGTGAACACTCACCTCTATCTGGCTAACATTTTCCCAGCCTAATTGTAACCAAATATCCAAATAGAGATTCCGTGAATACAAAAATCTGACATTGATTGATTTATCAAGACGAGTCCCCACGCTTGTCTCAAAGCAGCGCGATAACGCTGTCCCACACGTGACTATTGCTTTAAAGTATTTTAAACGGTTGGATGACTTTGGGGAGTTTCAGTAAAGCAACAACATGATAAATACCTTCAATGGCATTAGACTAGTTTATTCCAATAGTTTCATCATTCTGTAATATTCATTCCCACAGTAATTATTGATTGATCCATCCAGTTAATAAAACGTGGATGCGTAGTGGTGAGACATGGCCTCGCAAAGTTTAGAACTGCCACGAGGATGGTAACACCCTAGTAACGGCCGCTGCCTAGCAACATCCCTATAAGGAATCTAATCTCATGAACGCACATGGCTTTCACCGGTCTTAGCTACGACTAGTCTTACTTTTGGTGGGTGCAACAGGTGTAAATTTTGATCCCAAAGTAGGACGTATCTACGCCCGACCTAGCATTTAAGACCAACTTTTTAACGCCCAACTGGTGCAACCGGCCCCAGTTTTGGTCAGTAGGTGTGTGGTTCAGTAGTTGTGTGGTTGTGGTCAGTAGTTGTGGTCATGGTCTAAACTACAGTTGTTGCATGTGAAAACTGAAAGAAGTGCGATGAGACGTGGTTGGGGCGAAATATGAAAGGAGTGAAATGAGACAGCTTGGCTCTATCCAATCAGAGCAGCTGTCTCAGCCTAGGGACTAGGGGATAGGTGGGTAAGGGTTGATTACTGACCTGTACAAATACCTTCTGTAGCAAGGCCCGGCGGTCAGCTAGTGGCAGCTCAGGGCTCTGTGTGGCCCCAGGGGCCTCTTCCATGTGAGGAAGGTCAAAGAACAGATACAGACACTTCACCAGAGTGGAGGGCACCGACATGGTGGTCATGCAGTCCACCGTTTTCTACAGGGAGGAGAAGAGACACAGGTTACAAAAGCCACCTTTCACTTGCCGTGTGTGTGTGTGTGTGTGTGTGTGTGTGTGTGTGTGTGTGTGTGTGTGTGTGTGTGTGTGTGTGTGTGTGTGTGTGTGTGTGTGTGTGTGTGTGTGTGTGTGTGTGTGTGTGTGTGTGCGTGCGTGCATATACACTACCAGTCAAAAGTTTGGACACACCTACTTATTCCAGGATTTTTCTTTATTTTTACTATTTTCTACATTGTAGAATAATAGTGAAGACATCAAAACTATGAAATAACCCATTCGGAATCATGTAGTAACCAAAAAAGTGTTAAACAAATCAAAATATATGTTATATTTGGGATTCTTCAAAGTAGCCACCCTTTGCCTTGATGACAGCTTTGCACACTCTTGGCATTCTCTCAACCAGCTGCATGAGGTAGTCACCTGGAATGCATTTCAATTAACAGGTGTGCCTTGTTAAAAGTTACATTTGTGGAATTTCTTTCCATCTTAATGCGTTTGAGCCAATCAGTTGTGTTGTGACAAGGTAGGGGGAGGGGTATACAGAAGATAGCCCTATTTGGTAAAAGACCAAGTCCATATTATGGCAAGAACAGCTCAAATAAGCAAAGAGAAACAACAGTCCATCATTACTTTAAGACATGAAGGTCAGCGAATCCGGAAAATTTAGAGAACTTTGAATGTTTCTTCAAGTGCAGTCGCAAAATCCTCTACCCAATTTCATGTTATCCAATTGGTAGTTACAGTCTTGTCCCTTCGCTGCAACTCCCGTACGGACACGGGAGAGGCGAAGGTCGAGAGTCGTGCTTCCTCCGAAACACAACCCAACCTAGCCGCACTGCTTATTGACACAGTGCCCGCTTAACCCGGAAGCCAGTCGCACCAATGTGCCGGAGGAAACACCGTGGTGACCGAGTCAGCGTGCACTGCGCCCGGCCCACCACAGGAGTCGCTAGTACGCGATGGGACAAAAACATCCCTCCTCTACCCTGGACGGCGCTGTGCCAATTGTTTTCCGCCTCATGGGTCTCCCGGTCGCGGCCGGCAGCGACAGAGCCTGGAATCGAACCAGGATCTCTAGTGCAGTGCCTTAGACCACTGCGCCACTCGGGAGGCCAAGTGCTCAGCATATGTGGGAACTCCTTCAAGACTGTTGGAAAAGCATTCCTCATGAAGCTGGTTGAGAGAATGCCAAGAGTGTGCAAAGCTGTCATCAAGGCAAAGGGTGGCTATTTGAAGAATCTCAAATATAAAATATATATTTGTTTAATACTTTTTTACTACATGATTCCATATGTGTTATGTCATAGTTTTGATGTCTTCACTATTATTCTACAATGTAGAAAATAGTAAAAATAAAGACAAACCCTGGAATGAGTAGGTGTGTCCAAACTTTTGACTGGTAATGTATATACATATATATATATATATATGTGTGTGTATAAATGTGGTATGTCTGTATATATACACTGTGTCCCCCGTACTGTAGACAGCTGAGCCTGGCTTTGATGTCCCCTGTACTGGTGGCAGCTCATTGACACTAATGAGACGAGCCCTCCCCAAACAGGTTTGTGTATGTGTCTGTGTGTCAACATCATCGCTGTTTACTGACGCCGAGGGAAAACTGTTGAAACTGAGCTGCGGCTCGAGCTTATTCAAGTAGATGATTTACACAATCAAACTCCCACTCT
Source organism: Coregonus ussuriensis (assembly GCA_031479575.1). Classification (NCBI taxonomy): domain Eukaryota; kingdom Metazoa; phylum Chordata; class Actinopteri; order Salmoniformes; family Salmonidae; genus Coregonus; species Coregonus ussuriensis. The sequence continues at coordinate 3,784,720 of CM062488.1, forward strand.
TACACACACACACACACACACACACACACACACACAGAGAGAGACACACAAACACACACACACACAGAGACACACAAACACACACACACAGAGACACACACACACACACACACAGAGAGAGACACACACACGGCAAAACAGAGAGCAGAGTGGAGGAGATAGGAGAGAGGGAGGAGAGAAGAGAGGAGGAGAGAAGAGAGGAGAGAGGGAGGAGAGAAGAGAGGAGAGAGGGAGGAGAGAAGAGAGGAGAGAGGGAGGAGAGAAGAGAGGAGGAGAGAAGAGAGGAGAGAGGGAGGAGAGGAGAGAAGAGAGGAGGAGAGAAGAGATGAGAGGAGGAGAGAAGAGAGGAGAGAGGGAGGAGAGAAGAGAGGAGAGGAGAGAAGAGAGGAGGGGAGAAGAGAGGAGGGGATAAGAGAGGATGAGAGAAGAGAGGAGGAGAGAAGAGAGGAGAGAGGGAGGAGAGAAGAGAGGAGAGAGGGAGGAGAGAAGAGAGGGAGGAGAGAGGGAGGAGAGAAGAGAGGAGGAGAGAAGAGAGGACAGAGGGAGGAGAGAAGAGAGGAGAGAGGGAGGAGAGAAGAGAGGGAGGAGAGAGGGAGGAGAGAAGAGAGGAGGATAGAAGAGAGGAGGAGAGAAGAGAGGAGAGAGGGAGGAGAGAAGAGAGGAGAGAAGAGAGGAGGAGAGAAGAGAGGAGAGAGGGAGGAGAGAGGGAGGAGAGAAGAGAGGAGGAGAGAAGAGAGGACAGAGGGAGGAGAGAAGAGAGGAGAGAGGGAGGAGAGAAGAGAGGGAGGAGAGAGGGAGGAGAGAAGAGAGGAGGATAGAAGAGAGGAGGAGAGAAGAGAGGAGAGAGGGAGGAGAGAAGAGAGGAGAGAAGAGAGGAGGAGAGAAGAGAGGAGAGAGGGAGGAGATAGGAGAGACGGAGGAGATAGGAGAGGAGGAGATAGGAGAGGAGAGACGGAGGAGATAGGAGAGGAGGAGAGAAGAGAGAGAGGGAGGAGATAGAGGACAAGAGAGAGGGAAAGCTGGGGAATCACAAGGACAGAACAGAAAACAGCCTAGATCTGTTTTGAGTTTGTACGAATGCGAAAATCTAGGCTATATGTTAGAGGCATTTTGACATTCTTAATCTTCTTTCATTCTGAAAGTCTACCAAGGGTGTATGTAGTCAGTGGAGGTGATTGGGAGGGGATGATGTGAATGGTAGAGGAGAGGATGATAGAGGGGATGTCTCTATGGTCTGAATGGAAGAGGATGGACAGAACTAAGAACAGATATAGCCCCTGGTTCTCCTCAGACTTGACTGCCCTTGACCAGCACAAAAACATCCTGTGGCGTACTGCATTAGCATCGAACAGCCCCCGCGATATGCAACTTTTCAGGGAAGTCAGGAACCAATATACACAATCAGTTAGGAAAGCAAAGGCTTGCTTTTTCAAACAGAAATTTGCATCCTGTAGCACTAACTCCAAAAAGTTTTGGGACACTGTTTTTTTCCAACAATTGTTTACAGACAGATTACTTCACTTATAATTCACTGTATCACAATTCCAGTGGGTCAGAAGTTTACATACACTAAGTTGACTGTGCCTATAAGCTTGGAAAATTCCAGAAAATGTCATCATGGCTTTAGAAGCTTCTGATAGGCTAATTGACATCATTTGAGTCAATTGGAGGTGTACCTGTGGATGTATTTCAAGGCCTACCTTCAAACTCAGTGCCATTTGCTTGACATCATGGGAAAATCAAAAGAAATCAGCCAAGACCTCAGAAAAAAAATTGTAGACCTCCACAAGTCTGGTTCATCATTAGGAGCAATTTCCAAACGCCTGAAGGTACCACGTTCATCTGTACAAACAATAGTACGAAAGTATAAACACCATGGGACCACGCAGGGGTCATACCACTCAGGAAGGAGACGTGTTCTGTCTCCTATAGATGGACGTACCACGCAGCCTTCATACCGCTCAGGAAGGAGACGCTTTCTGTCTCCTAGAGATGAATGTACTTTGGTGCGAAAAGTGCAAATCAATCCCAGAACAACAGCAAAGGATATTGTAAAGATGCTGGAGGAAACAGGTATAAAAGTATTTATATCCACAGTAAAACGAGTCCTATATCGACATAACCTGAAAGGCCACTCAACAAGGAAGAAGCCACTACTCCAAAACCGCCATAAAAAAGCCAGACTACGGTTTGCAACTGCACATGGGGACAAAGATCATACTTTTTGGAGAAATGTCCTCTGGTCTGATGAAACAAAAATAGAACTGTTTGGCCATAATGACCATCGTTATGTTTGGAGGGAAAAGGGGGTTACTTGCAAGCCGAAGAACACCATCCCAACCTTGAAGCACAGGGGTGGCAGCATCATGCTGTGGGGGTGCTTTGCTGCAGGAGGGACTGGTGCACTTCACAAAATAGATGGCATCATGAGGAAGGAAAACTATGTGGATATATTGAAGCAACATCTCAAGACATCAGTCAGGAAGTTAAAGCTTGGTCGCAAATGGGTCTTCCAAATGGACAATAACCCCAAACATACTTCCAAAGTTTTGGCAAAATGGCTTAAGGACAAAAAAGTCAAGGTATTGGAGTGGCCATCACAAAGCCCTGACCTCAATCCTATAGAACATTTGTGGGCAGACCTGAAAAAGCGTGTGCGAGCAAGGAGGCCTACAAACCTGACTCAGTTACACCAGCTCTGTCAGGAGGAATGGGCCAAAATTCACCCAACTTATTGTGGGAAGCTTGTAGAAGGCTACCCGAAACGTTTGACCCAAGTTAAACAATTTAAAGGCAATGCTACCAAATACTAATTGAGTGTATGTAAACTTCTGACCCACTGGGAATTTGATGAAAGAAATAACAGCTGAAATAAATCATTCTCTCTACTATTATTCTGACATTTCACATTCTTAAAATAAAGTGGTGATCCTAACTGACCTAAGACAGGGAATTTTTACTAGGATTAAATGTCAGGAATTGTGAAAAACTGAGTTTAAATGTATTTGGCTAAGGGGTATGTAAAGTTCCGACTTCAACTGTATCTGGGTGTGTGTGTCTGAGTATATCTGGCTGTATTGTCTCAGGATTGTAAGTTGGTGGTTGGGGATATCCCTCTAGTGGTGTGGGGGCTGTGCTTTGGCGGAGTGGGTGGGGTTATATCCTTCCTGTTTGGCCCTGTCCGGGGGTTTCTTCGGATGGGGCCACAGTGTCTCCGGACCGCTCCTGTCTCAGCCTCCAGTATTTATGCTGCAGTAGTTTATGTGTCGGGGGGCTGGGGTTAGTTGGTTATACCTGGAGTACTTCTCCTGTCTTATCCAGTGTCCTGTGTGAATTTAAGTATGCTCTCTCTAATTCTCTCGTTCTCTCTTTCTCTCTGAGAACCTGAGCCCTAGGACCATACGTCAGGACTACCGGGCATGATGACACCTTGCTGTCCCCAGTCCGCCTGGCCTTGCTGCTATTCCAGTTTCAACTGTTCTGCCTGCGGCTACGAAACCCCTACCTGTCCCAGACCTGCTGTTTTCAACTCCTTAATGATCGGCTATGAAAAGCCAACTGAGAGACCTGAGCCCTAGGACCATACGTCGGGACTACCGGCCGTGGTGACTCCTTGCTGTCCCCAGTCCGCCTGGCCTTGCTGCTATTCCAGTTTCAACTGTTCTGCCTGCGGTTATGGAACCCCTACCTGTCCCAGACCTGCTGTTTTCAACTCTTAATGATCGGCTATGAAAAGCCAACTGAGATTTATTCCTGATTATTATTTGACCATGCTTGTCACTTATGAACATTTTTGAACATCTTGGCATGGTTCCGTTATAATCTCCACCCGGCACAGCCAGAAGAGGACTGGCCACCCCTCATAGCCTGGTTCCTCTCTAGGTTTCTTCCTAGGTTTTCGCCTTTCTAGGGAGTTTTTCCTAGCCACCGTGCTTCTACACCTGCATTACTAGCTGTTTGGGGTTTTAGGCTGGGTTTCTGTACAGCACTTCGAGATATTAGCTGATGTAAGAAGGGCTATATAAAATAAAATTGATTGATTGATTGATATTATATCAGGTTACTGTAGTTGTTTCCAAGAGAGAGAGAGAGGGCGGAGAGAGAGAGAGAGGGTGGAGAGAGAGAGGGCGGAGAGAGAGAGGGCGGAGAGAGAGAGAGATGGAAAGAGAGAGATAGGAGAGAGAGGGCAGAGAGAGAGAGAGAGAGAGAGAGAGAGAGAGGGCGGAGAGAGAGAGAGAGCGAGAGAGAGGGCGGAGAGAGAGAGAGAGGGCGGAGAGAGAGAGAGGGCGGAGAGAGAGAGAGAGAGAGAGAGAGAGAGAGAGAGAGAGAGAGAGAGAGAAAGAGAGACAGAGAGAGAGAGAGACCCTTTGTTTTGCTGCCTGAGACCACCAGCAGTGTGTGTGTTGTCGTGTTGTCTGCGACTGCAGAGCTTGGAATATAAACCCATTACCCTAGTTAGAGCAGAAAGATACAGTCATCGACATCGAGGCAGACACTGAGACAGACACCGAGACAGCTACAGAAAGACACAGATACAGATACAGAAAGACACAGATACAGAAAGACACAGATACAGAAAGACACAGCTACAGAAAGACACAGCTACAGAAAGACACAGCTACAGAAAGACACAGATACAGAAAGACACAGCTACAGATACAGAAAGACACAGCTACAGAAAGACACAGCTACAGAAAGACACAGCTACAGAAAGACACAGCTACAGAAAGACACAGATACAGAAAGACACAGCTACAGATACAGAAAGACACAGATACAGAAAGACACAGATACAGAAAGACACAGATACAAAAAGACACAGCTACAGATACAGAAAGACACAGCTACAGAAAGACACAGCTACAGATACAGAAAGACACAGATACAGAAAGACACAGATACAGAAAGACACAGATACAGAAAGACACAGATACAGAAAGACACAGCTACAGAAAGACACAGATACAGAAAGACACAGATACAGAAAGACACAGCTACAGATACAGAAAGACACAGATACAGAAAGACACAGATACAGAAAGACACAGATACAGAAAGACACAGATACAGAAAGACACAGATACAGAAAGACACAGCTACAGAAAGACACAGATACAGAAAGACACAGATACAGAAAGACACAGCTACAGAAAGACACAGCTACAGAAAGACACAGATACAGAAAGACACAGCTACAGAAAGACACAGATACAGAAAGACACAGATACAGAAAGACACAGATACAGAAAGACACAGATACAGATGAAGAAGAAGTAGACGGTTCTGTGGCTTTACTTTACAGTCCTGCATTGACCCATTGACCCACTGACCCATTGACCTGGTATTACATGGTACAATAATCACATGTATCTACCAATTACTTACATCTACTATTTGCGGGACAATCAAGATTACATTATGTGTGTAGACTGTATAGTCCTTTAAATTCCACAAATGTTGTTTTATTGTATGAAAGTCCTGAAACTAAATATGTTTTATTTTGATGCTGGTTCAGTCTAGGCATTGTTTTGTACAGGCCAGAACAGTAAATAAAGTTGAGTGAAGACCATCATTGAAAGTTCTATAGGTCCTAGGTTACAGGATGTTCTACAGGTCCTAAGTTACAGGATGTTCTATAGGTCCTAGGCTACAGGATGTTCTATAGGTCCTAGGCTACAGGATGTTCTATAGGTCCTAGGCTACAGGATGTTCTATAGGTCCTAGGCTACAGGATGTTCTATAGGTCCTAGGCTACAGGATGTTCTATAGGTCCTAGGCTACAGGATGTTCTATAGGTCCTAGGTTACAGGATGTTCTATAGGTCCTAGGTTACAGGATGTTCTATAGGTCCTAGGCTACAGGATGTTCTATAGGTCCTAGGTTACAGGATGTTCTATAGGTCCTAGGCTACAGGATGTTCTATAGGTCCTAGGTTACAGGATGTTCTATAGGTCCTAGGCTACAGGATGTTCTATAGGTCCTAGGCTACAGGATGTTCTACAGGATGTTCTATAGGTCCTAGGTTACAGGATGTTCTATAGGTCCTAGGTTACAGGATGTTCTATAGGTCCTAGGTTACAGGATGTTCTATAGGTCCTAGGTTACAGGATGTTCTATAGGTCCTAGGCTACAGGATGTTCTATAGGTCCTAGGTTACAGGATGTTCTATAGGTCCTAGGTTACAGGATGTTCTACAGGTCCTAGGTTACAGGATGTTCTATAGGTCCTAGGTTACAGGATGTTCTATAGGTCCTAGGCTACAGGATGTTCTATAGGTCCTAGGTTACAGGATGTTCTATAGGTCCTAGGTTACAGGATGTTCTATAGGTCCTAGGCTACAGGATGTTCTATAGGTCCTAGGCTACAGGATGTTCTATAGGTCCTAGGTTACAGGATGTTCTATAGGTCCTAGGTTACAGGATGTTCTATAGGTCCTAGGTTACAGGATGTTCTATAGGTCCTAGGCTACAGGATGTTCTATAGGTCCTAGGTTACAGGATGTTCTATAGGTCCTAGGTTACAGGATGTTCTATAGGTCCTAGGTTACAGGATGTTCTATAGGTCCTAGGCTACAGGATGTTCTATAGGTCCTAGGTTACAGGATGTTCTATAGGTCCTAGGCTACAGGATGTTCTATAGGTCCTAGGCTACAGGATGTTCTACAGGATGTTCTATAGGTCCTAGGTTACAGGATGTTCTATAGGTCCTAGGTTACAGGATGTTCTATAGGTCCTAGGTTACAGGATGTTCTATAGGTCCTAGGTTACAGGATGTTCTATAGGTCCTAGGTTACAGGATGTTCTATAGGTCCTAGGTTACAGGATGTTCTACAGGTCCTAGGTTACAGGATGTTCTATAGGTCCTAGGTTACAGGATGTTCTATAGGTCCTAGGCTACAGGATGTTCTATAGGTCCTAGGTTACAGGATGTTCTATAGGTCCTAGGTTACAGGATGTTCTATAGGTCCTAGGCTACAGGATGTTCTATAGGTCCTAGGCTACAGGATGTTCTATAGGTCCTAGGTTACAGGATGTTCTATAGGTCCTAGGTTACAGGATGTTCTATAGGTCCTAGGTTACAGGATGTTCTATAGGTCCTAGGCTACAGGATGTTCTATAGGTCCTAGGTTACAGGATGTTCTATAGGTCCTAGGTTACAGGATGTTCTATAGGTCCTAGGTTACAGGATGTTCTACAGGTCCTAGGCTACAGGATGTTCTACAGGTCCTAGGTTACAGGATGTTCTACAGGTCCTAGGTTACAGGATGTTCTACAGGTCCTAGGTTACAGGATGTTCTATAGGTCCTAGGCTACAGGATGTTCTATAGGTCCTAGGTTACAGGATGTTCTATAGGTCCTAGGCTACAGGATGTTCTATAGGTCCTAGGCTACAGGATGTTCTATAGGTCCTAGGCTACAGGATGTTCTATAGGTCCTAGGTTACAGGATGTTCTATAGGTCCTAGGCTACAGGATGTTCTACAGGATGTTCTATAGGTCCTAGGCTACAGGATGTTCTATAGGTCCTAGGCTACAGGATGTTCTACAGGATGTTCTATAGGTCCTATGCTACAGGATGTTCTACAGGATGTTCTATAGGTCCTAGGCTACAGGATGTTCTATAGGTCCTAGGCTACAGGATGTTCTATAGGTCCTAGGCTACAGGATGTTCTATAGGTCCTAGGCTACAGGATGTTCTATAGGTCCTAGGCTACAGGATGTTCTACAGGATGTTCTATAGGTCCTAGGCTACAGGATGTTATACGGGTCCTAGGCTACAGGATATTCTATAGGTCCTAGGCTACAGGATGTTCTATAGGTCCTAGGCTACAGGATGTTCTATAGGTCCTAGGCTACAGGATGTTCTATAGGTCCTAGGCTACAGGATGTTCTATAGGTCCTAGGTTACAGGATGTTCTATAGGTCCTAGGTTACAGGATGTTCTATAGGTCCTAGGCTACAGGATGTTCTATAGGTCCTAGGCTACAGGATGTTCTACAGGATGTTCTATAGGTCCTAGGCTACAGGATGTTCTATAGATCCTAGGTTACAGGATGTTCTATAGGTCCTAGGTTACAGGATGTTCTACAGGTCCTAGGCTACAGGATGTTCTATAGGTCCTAGGCTACAGGATGTTCTATAGGTCCTAGGTTACAGGATGTTCTATAGGTCCTAGGTTACAGGATGTTCTATAGGTCCTAGGCTACAGGATGTTCTATAGGTCCTAGGCTACAGGATGTTCTATAGGTCCTAGGTTACAGGATGTTCTATAGGTCCTAGGCTACAGGATGTTCTATAGGTCCTAGGCTACAGGATGTTCTATAGGTCCTAGGCTACAGGATGTTCTATAGGTCCTAGGCTACAGGATGTTCTACAGGTCCTAGGCTACAGGATGTTCTATAGGTCCTAGGTTACAGGATGTTCTATAGGTCCTAGGTTACAGGATGTTCTATAGGTCCTAGGCTACAGGATGTTCTATAGGTCCTATGTTACAGGATGTTCTATAGGTCCTAGGTTACAGGATGTTCTATAGGTCCTAGGCTACAGGATGTTCTATAGGTCCTAGGTTACAGGATGTTCTATAGGTCCTAGGTTACAGGATGTTCTATAGGTCCTAGGTTACAGGATGTTCTATAGGTCCTAGGTTACAGGATGTTCTATAGGTCCTAGGCTACAGGATGTTCTATAGTTCCTAGGTTACAGGATGTTCTATAGGTCCTAGGTTACAGGATGTTCTATAGGTCCTAGGTTACAGGATGTTCTATAGGTCCTAGGTTACAGGATGTTCTATAGGTCCTAGGTTACAGGATGTTCTACAGGTCCTAGGTTACAGGATGTTCTATAGGTCCTAGGCTACAGGATGTTCTATAGGTCCTAGGCTACAGGATGTTCTACAGGATGTTCTATAGGTCCTAGGTTACAGGATGTTCTATAGGTCCTAGGCTACAGGATGTTCTATAGGTCCTAGGCTACAGGATGTTCTATAGGTCCTAGGCTACAGGATGTTCTATAGGTCCTAGGCTACAGGATGTTCTATAGGTCCTAGGCTACAGGATGTTCTATAGGTCCTAGGTTACAGGATGTTCTATAGGTCCTAGGTTACAGGATGTTCTATAGGTCCTAGGTTACAGGATGTTCTATAGGTCCTAGGTTACAGGATGTTCTATAGGTCCTAGGCTACAGGATGTTCTATAGTTCCTAGGTTACAGGATGTTCTATAGGTCCTAGGTTACAGGATGTTCTATAGGTCCTAGGTTACAGGATGTTCTATAGGTCCTAGGTTACAGGATGTTCTATAGGTCCTAGGTTACAGGATGTTCTACAGGTCCTAGGTTACAGGATGTTCTATAGGTCCTAGGTTACAGGATGTTCTATAGGTCCTAGGTTACAGGATGTTCTATAGGTCCTAGGCTACAGGATGTTCTATAGTTCCTAGGTTACAGGATGTTCTATAGGTCCTAGGTTACAGGATGTTCTATAGGTCCTAGGTTACAGGATGTTCTATAGGTCCTAGGTTACAGGATGTTCTATAGGTCCTAGGTTACAGGATGTTCTACAGGTCCTAGGTTACAGGATGTTCTATAGGTCCTAGGCTACAGGATGTTCTATAGGTCCTAGGCTACAGGATGTTCTACAGGATGTTCTATAGGTCCTAGGTTACAGGATGTTCTATAGGTCCTAGGCTACAGGATGTTCTATAGGTCCTAGGCTACAGGATGTTCTATAGGTCCTAGGCTACAGGATGTTCTATAGGTCCTAGGCTACAGGATGTTCTACAGGATGTTCTATTTTCCTTTAAACAGGGGAAGGGGAACTAGCTACAACCTGTTGACGGCGCTCACCACAAAAAAACAAAACAAAAACAGGAAGTGGTCAGGGGCCAAGATTCAACAGTTCTAGAATTTTCATCAAAAAAGCCTATAGAAGTTGATGCCATGCCGGTGCTGTTTAAATGCTGCGATGCCGGTGCTGTTTAAATGATGCGATGCCGGTGCTGTTTAAATGCCAACGTCGTTTTTCAAAACAACAAAGACATGAAGGCAGACAGAAACACCAACACACACTCAAATTGTGCACTCTAATATACACACTCACACACCTGACCGGTAACACCCACCTGTCCGGAGGATGCTAGCAGGTTGATGGTGGTCAGCAGCATCCAGCCACGTGACGCCTCCTCGCTCTGGTTCACCTCCAGGAACTGGACTATGGCTCGACTGGCTGCCTCTGTGGACAGAACACACACACACACATCATCAGTATATAAATGTACGTATTACATTACAGTACAATACAACAGGAACTGGACTATAGCTCTACTGGCTGCCTCCGTGGACAGAACACACACCACAGCTGTACATATCATCTTCTCATCCTGCCATAATCAGTGTTTCAGTATAATGTACAGTTTGTTATTTTTGTGCAAATTAAAGAGCCCTGTTTTGATCTTTTACAGCAGAAGGCTCAGAGCAGGTGGCAGAGAGAGAGAGAGAGAGAGAGAGAGAGAGAGAGAGAGAGAGAGAGAGAGAGAGAGAGAGAGAGAGACAGAGAGAGACAGAGAGAGAGAGACAGAGGGAGGGAGAGATGGAGGAGGAGGAAGAGGGAGTGAGAGATGGAGGAGGAGGAAGAGGGAGGGAGATGGAGAGATGGAGGAGGAAGAGGGAGGGAGATGGAGAGATGGAGGAGGAAGAGGGAGGGAGATGGAGAGATGGAGGAGGAAGAGGGAGGGAGAGATGGAGGAGGAGGAAGAGGGAGTGAGAGATGGAGGAGGAAGAGGGAGGGAGATGGAGAGATGGAGGAGGAAGAAGGAGGGAGAGATGGAGGAGGAAGAGGGAGGGAGGGATGGAGGAGGAAGAGGGAGGGAGAGATGGAGGAGGAAGAGGGAGGGAGAGATGGAGGAGGAAGAGGGAGAGATGGAGGAGGAAGAGGGAGGGAGAGATGGAGGAGGAAGAGGGAGGGAGAGATGGAGGAGGAAGAGGGAGGGAGAGACGGAGGAGGAAGGTGATGAGGAGGAAGAGAGAGCTTCCTGACAGCTTCCTTAAAGAGGTGTGTGTGCCCATCTGGCTGGATGTTTCAGATCTTCTCCCAAACAGACTGAAGATAGCAGCAGCCGTGCGTTTGGTCGCTAATCAAAGGAAAGTGAACCTCCGTCATAGCTTTGAATAACGACAGACTGATAACTCACACACACACACACACACCTGCAGAGAGAACTGACTAGCGTATCTACCGTGCTGGGGAAACACTAGTAGGCAGATAAAATTAGGTTTTAAAAGCCTTTGGCTAAGGGGATGAGGCTAACATCAAATAGTGATGAATGGTTTCCCATTCTGGGTAACTGTCAGTTATCATGCTGGGTTACAGTCCGTTATCATGCTGGGTTACAGTCTGTTATCATGCTGGGTTACAGTCCGTTATCATGCTGGGTTACAGTCCGTTATCATGCTGGGTTACAGTCCGTTATCATGCTGGGTTACAGTCCGTTATCATGCTGGGTTACAGTCCGTTATCATGCTGGGTTACAGTCCGTTATCATGCTGGGTTACAGTCCGTTATCATGCTGGGTTACAGTCTGTTATCATGCTGGGTTACAGTCCGTTATCATGCTGGGTTACAGTCCGTTATCATGCTGGGTTACAGTCAGTTATCATGCTGGGTTACAGTCCGTTATCATGCTGGGTTACAGTCCGTTATCATGCTGGGTTACAGTCCGTTATCATGCTGGGTTACAGTCCGTTATCATGCTGGGTTACAGTCTGTTATCATGCTGGGTTACAGTCCGTTATCATGCTGGGTTACAGTCTGTTATCATGCTGGGTTACAGTCCGTTATCATGCTGGGTTACAGACCGTTATCATGCTGGGTTACAGTCCGTTATCATGCTGGGTTACAGTCCGTTATCACCGTTATCATGCTGGGTTACAGTCCGTTATCACCGTTATCATGCTGGGTTACAGTCTGTTATCATGCTGGGTTACAGTCCGTTATCATGCTGGGTTACAGTCTGTTATCATGCTGGGTTACAGTCTGTTATCATGCTGGGTTACAGACCGTTATCATGCTGGGTTACAGTCCGTTATCATGCTGGGTTACAGTCTGTTATCATGCTGGGTTACAGTCTGTTATCATGCTGGGTTACAGTCCGTTATCATGCTGGGTTACAGTCCGTTATCATGCTGGGTTACAGTCTGTTATCATGCTGGGTTACAGTCCGATATCATGCTGGGTTACAGTCCGTTATCATGCTGGGTTACAGTCCGTTATCATGCTGGGTTACAGTCAGTTATCATGCTGGGTTACAGACCGTTATCATGCTGGGTTACAGTCTGTTATCATGCTGGGTTACAGACCGTTATCATGCTGGGTTACAGACCGTTATCATGCTGGGTTACAGTCTGTTATCATGCTGGGTTACAGTCTGTTATCATGCTGGGTTACAGTCCGTTATCATGCTGGGTTACAGTCCGTTATCATGCTGGGTTACAGTCAGTTATCATGCTGGGTTACAGTCCGATATCATGCTGGGTTACAGTCCGTTATCATGCTGGGTTACAGTCCGTTATCATGCTGGGTTACAGTCAGTTATCATGCTGGGTTACAGACCGTTATCATGCTGGGTTATAGACCGTTATCATGCTGGGTTACAGTCCGTTATCATGCTGGGTTACAGTCTGTTATCATGCTGGGTTACAGTCTGTTATCATGCTGGGTTACAGTCCGTTATCATGCTGGGTTACAGACCGTTATCATGCTGGGTTACAGACCGTTATCATGCTGGGTTACAGTCCGTTATCATGCTGGGTTACAGACCGTTATCACCGTTATCATGCTGGGTTACAGTCAGTTATCATGCTGGGTTACAGTCCGTTATCATGCTGGGTTACAGTCTGTTATCATGCTGGGTTACAGTCCGTTATCATGCTGGGTTACAGTCTGTTATCATGCTGGGTTACAGTCCATTATCATGCTGGGTTACAGTCCGTTATCACCGTTATCATGCTGGGTTACAGTCCGTTATCACCGTTATCATGCTGGGTTACAGTCTGTTATCATGCTGGGTTACAGTCCGTTATCATGCTGGGTTACAGTCCGTTATCATGCTGGGTTACAGTCCGTTATCATGCTGGGTTACAGTCCGTTATCACGCTGGGTTACAGTCCGTTATCATGCTGGGTTACAGTCCGTTATCATGCTGGGTTACAGTCCGTTATCATGCTGGGTTACAGTCCGTTATCACGCTGGGTTACAGTCCATTATCATGCTGGGTTACAGTCCGTTATCATGCTGGGTTACAGTCTGTTATCATGCTGGGTTACAGTCTGTTATCATGCTGGGAATTGCTGATGTACAGGGCCTTCAGAAAGTATTCATACCCCTTGACATATTCCAAATGTTTGTTGTGATACAGCCTGAATTCAAAATGGATTAAATAGACTGTCATTATGGGGTAGATGGGTGAGAAAAAACAAAGATAAAACAAGTTTTTAGAAATGTATGCAAATATATAGAAAATTAAATACAGAAATATCTCATTTAAATAAGTATTAAACCCCGAGTCAATACTTCATAGTAGCACCTTTGGCGGCGATCACGGCTTTGAGTCGTTCTGGGTCTGTCTGTATCTGCTCTGCGCATCTGGATTTGTTATTTTTCCCTCTCATTCTTACTTACAGACTTTCTCAAGCTCTGTTAAGTTTGATGGGGAGCAGCGGTGAACAGCAATCTTCAAGTCTTTCCACAGATTTTCAATGGGATTTCAAGTCTGGGCTTTGGCTGGGCCTCTCAAGGACTTTCACCTTCTTGTTCTGAAGCCATTCCAGCATTGCTTTGGCTGTATGCTTGGGGTCATTGTCCTGTCGAAACTTAAATCTTCACCCAAGTATAAGGTTGTTTGCACTCTGAAGCAGGTTCTCATCAAGGATTCGCGTGTATTTGGCTCCATTCATTGTTCCCTCTATCCTTACCAGTCTCCCAGTCCCTGCCGCTGAAAAGCATTCCCATAGCATGATGCTGCCACCACTATGCTTCACGGTAGGATGGTGTTAGACGGGTGATGAGCTGTGCCTGGTTTTCTCCAGACAAGGCACATTGCATTCGGCCAAAGAGTAAAATTTTTGTCTCAGACCACAGAATATTTTGCCTTATGGATCCTTACACTTTCACGTGCCTTTTTGCAAACTCCAGGCATACTGTCATGTGCCTTTTTCTCAGGAGTGGCTTCCGTCTGGCCACTCTCCCGTAAAGCCCAGATTGGTGAAGTGCTGTAGAGACTGTTGTCCTCCTGGCAGGTTCTCCCATATCAGCCAAGGAACTCTGTAGTTCTGTCAGAGTGGTCATTGGGTTCTTGGCCACCTCCCTGAACAAATTCCTTCTTGCCCGGTTGCTCAGTTTGGTCGGACGGCCAGCTCTAGGCAGAGTCTGGGAAGTTCCATATTTTTTTTCAATTTCCCAATGATAGCGACCACTGTGCTCTAGGAATATTTCAACACTCTATAAATGGTTTCATACTCTTCCCCAGATATACGCCCTTCACAATTCTATCTCGGAGATCTACGGATAGTTCCATGGATCTCCAGGTGTGTTTCTTTGGAAATGATGTCCAATCAATTGGAATTGGCCACAGGTGGACTCCAATCAAGTTGTAGTGACGTCTCAAGGATGATCAGTGGAAACAGGATGCACCTGAGCTCATTTTCGAGTCTCATAGCAAAGGGTCTGAATACTTATGTAAATAAGGTATTTCTGTTTTTTTATTTTGTAATAAATTTGCTAAAATGTCTAAAAACCTGTTTTCGCTTTGTCATTATGGGGTGTTGTGTGTAGATTGATGATCATTTTTATTTATTTAATCAATTGTAGAATAAGGCTGTAACGTAACAAAATGTGGAAAAAGTCAAGGGGTCTGAATACTTTCCCAATGCACTGTATATACAAAATAATGTGGGGGTGTGAATAATTATGTAAATGAGATATTTCTGTATTTCATTTTCAATAAATTTGCTAACATTTCTAAAAACATGTTATCCCTTTGTCATTATGGGGTGTTGTGTGTCGATGGGTGAGATAAAAAATATATATGTTATCCATTTGGAACGCAGGATGTAATGTAACACAACCAAATGTGGAATAAGGGGTATAAATACTTTCTGTATTTGATTGCATTTGACCCTAATAAAAAAATACTGGTAAAATAATCCTATAACGACATCAGTAACACTGCAATATGGCATGAACCCTTTCAGTTGGATATTTATTGGAGTCAGATGAAGGGTTCAGAGTTCAGATTAATTGTGGTCCGCTATCAGTAACAAAGCGAGATGGGAGGCTGTGCGGTGCGAGGGCCAAATGTATACCGCGTGCGTGTGCGCGTGCGTCAGTGTGTGTGTGTGTGTGCGTGTGCGTCAGTGTGTGTGTGTGTGAGCATATGGAGCCGTGTAAAGATATCCTTGGCAGTCAGTGGAGTTTATTCCTCTCCAACGGTGGAGGACCAAAATATCAAAGGACTGTCAAGCTGGGTGACAGATTTATCCCACCATTCCACTATCATAAACCAGTCCTCTTTCCCTCACTCACTCCATCCCTCACTCCTTCAATGTCAGTTAGGTCCACATTTCACCCAGACCAGGGGCCATCTCAGAGTGGGATTATTGATCTAGGATCAGGTCCCCCCTGTCCATATAACCTCATTCATTGTGATCTAAAAGGCAAAACTGATCCAAGATCTAATCCTAATTCTAGATCTAATCCTAAATCTAACCCTAACCCTAATCCTAGATCTAATCCAAGATCAGCACTCCTGTCTGAGACTCTTCATACGTACGGCCCCAGCTTTGAAGATCAAACACCGAGCAGGGAGGATGAATATCAAGTAGCTAGCTCAAATCAAGTTAGTAGGTATTTGGGTCATGTTGCTTGGACACCTATCAGAGCTGAATAACAAGACACCAACACTGATCCTGAAGTGTTAGATCAGAAGCTGTGATTAAGGGTTGATGTGCTCAAACAAATCTTACCTGTGGAGACTTTAAACAAATTGGAAAAATCTCTGAAGCTGGAGACACTTATCTCCCTCACTAACTTTAAGCATCAGTTGTCAGAGCAGCTTACCGATCACTGCACCTGTACACAGCCCATCTGAAATTAGCCCGCCCAACTACCTCATCCCTATATTGTTATTTATTTTGCTCATTTGTACCCCAGTATCTCTATTTGCACATCATCTCTTGCACATCATTCCAGTGTTAATACTAAATTGTAATTATTTTGCACTATAGCCTATTTTATTGCCTTACCTCCATAACTTGCTAAATTTGCACACTGTATATTATATGTATTTCTGTTGTATTTTTGACTTTGTTTTGTTTTACCCCATATGTAACTCTGTGTTGTTGTTTTTATCGCACTGCTTTGCTTTATCTTGGCCAGGTCGCAGTTGGAAATGAGAACTTGTTCTCAACTGGTTTACCTGGTTAAATAAAGGTGAAATAAAAAAAATAAAAAATAAACACCTACCTATTGTACGTTTAATGACTGGGGTGGCAGTTTAGCAACCAGCAGCCCCGACCATGGACTGAGGCAGAGGAGACTGAGGACTGTATTCATCATGTAAATGGCATCACAAGCTAAATACATGAGGTGTTTTGTGCTTAGGGGAAGGATGCGGCTGGACACGGGCTTTGATGATTTAGTACATTTTGAGGGGTGCTGGTGTAACCTAGGTATGGTCATCTACAGTTACGGCAGGCCACATCAGATGGCAGGCTACAGCAAAAACACCTGTGGTCGTGGATTTCTGGAGGTTAATATAGTGTTGTGAGGAGTAGAGACGCATGTACGCGAGTAGTGCATCTTACTCAACATTTTAACATTTACATTTTTAGTCATTTAGCAGACGCTCTTATCCAGAGCGACTTACAGGAGCAATTAGGGTTAAGTGCCTTGCTCAAGGGCACATCGACAGATTTTTCACCTAGTCGGCTCGGGGATTAGAACCAGA
The DNA here is from genome assembly GCA_031479575.1 of Coregonus ussuriensis. Taxonomy (NCBI): domain Eukaryota; kingdom Metazoa; phylum Chordata; class Actinopteri; order Salmoniformes; family Salmonidae; genus Coregonus; species Coregonus ussuriensis. The sequence goes on from CM062488.1 coordinate 3,801,714, forward strand.
GACCTTTCGGTTACTGGCACAACGCTCTTAACATTTAACATTTACATTTAAGTCATTTAGCAGACGCTCTTATCCAGAGCGACTTACAGTTAGTGAATACATTTTTTATTGTATTTTTTATTTTATTTATATACTGGCCCCCCGTGGGAATCAAACCCACAACCCTGGCGTTGCAAACGCCATGCTCTATCAACTGAGCTACATCCCTGCCGGCCATTCCCTCCCCTACCCTGGACGACGCTGGGCCAATTGTGCGCCGCCCATGAGTCTCCCGGTCGCGGCCGGCTGCGACAGAGCCTGGATTCGAACCAGGATCTCTAGTGGCACAGTTAGCACTGCGATGCAGTGCCTTAGACCACTGCGCCACTCAGGAGTACACTAAGATTAACCACTAAGCTACCTGCCGCCCCAAGATGCATGGAGTTTACAGCTGCACCGGCAGGGAATGGTTGCCAGCTGCACCGGCAGGGAATGGTTGCCTGCTGCACCGGCAGGGAATGGTTGCCTGCTGCACCGGCAGGGAATGGTTGCCTGCTGCACCGGATAGTAAAGTTTCGAACGTTTGACGGGTTTTGTAAACGTACCTGTTGACTTGTTGGAGGCCCTCCGTCTGATCTCAGTGACCATGAGCCGGGACACCTGGGTAGTGAACTGGAGGAGGTCCTGGAACTTCTCCGTCATGGTGCTGGAGGAAGCGTTCCCAAACACCTGCCATGCACAAAAAGGTCAAAGGATTTATTTTATTTTACCTTTATTTAACTAGGCAAGTCAGTTAAGAACAAATTCTTATTTACAATGACGGCCAAACCCAGACGACGCTGGGCCAATTGTGCGCCGCCCTATGAAACTCCCAATCACGGCCGGTTGTGATACAGCCTGGAATCGAACCAGGGGGTCTGTAGTGACGCCTCAAGCACTGAGATGCAGTGCCTTAGACCGCTGCGCCACTCGGGAGCCCTCTATCCTTAACTCTATCCCTCTATCCGATACTCATTAACTCACACACACAGGTCCACCTAACGTGCTAAGATGACGGACACCCGATGTGCACTTTTGTTAACCATTTCACACCACTGAGTAGGCCTACCCTCTGGTCAAAACAGATGTCCTTTATATTCCCCTTCCCCTCCCTCTACTGAAGGAGATGAATCCTGGCACGTTTGTCTCTCACCCTGTTGAAGACAGGCAGCATCATGTAGAGCTTGTCCTCCTGCTCCTTCTGGGTCATGTGACGTGGCGGGTGGCAGAGCTCGGAGAAGAGGCGTCGGAGGTGCATGAGGCCCAGCGCGTTGTCCTGCGGGCTACACTCTTCCTGCCGCGGCCTACCCATGATCCTCTTCACCATGTTCATCTTGAGAGGCTTCGCCAGGCCAAAGCCAGCCCTGAGAAGGAGGAAGAGGGAGAATGACTGTTCATTTATTTCATTTTACTGTACCTTTATCTTACCAAGAAGTGCTTTGAACCTTTTTTTAAATCTATTGAGTGAAGTTGTATTGTTCACTTGTAGAATGGAAATGTCAAATCAAATCACATTTTATTTGTCACACGCGCGGAATACAACAGTACCGTGAAATGTTTACTTACAAGCCCTTAACCAACAATGCAGAGTTTAAAAGTGAGTAAAATCTGAGGCAGTATGAGAGGCAGTATGAGAGGCGCTGTGAGAGGCAGTATGAGAGACAGTAAGAGGGGCAGTAAGAGAGGCAGTAAGAGAGGCAGTAAGAGAGGCAGTATGAGAGGCAGTATGAGAGGCAGTAAGAGGGGCAGTATCAGAGGCAGTATGAGAGGCAGTATCAGAGGCAGTAAGAAGGGCAGTATCAGAGGCAGTATGAGAGGCAGTATCAGAGGCAGTAAGAGAGGCAGTATCAGAGGCAGTATGAGAGGCAGTATCAGAGGCAGTAAGAGAGGCAGTAAGAGAGGCAGTAAGAGGGGCAGTATGAGAGGCAGTATGAGAGGCAGTAAAAGGGGCAGTATCAGAGGCAGTATGAGAGGCAGTATGAGAGGCAGTATCAGAGGCAGTAAGAAGGGCAGTATGAGAGGCAGTATGAGAGGCAGTATCAGAGGCAGTAAGAGAGGCAGTATCAGAGGCAGTAAGAGGGGCAGTATCAGAGGCAGTATGAGAGGCAGTATCAGAGGCAGTATGAGGGGCAGTATGAGAGGCAGTATGAGAGGCAGTATCAGAGGCAGTATGAGAGGCAGTATCAGAGGCAGTAAGAGGGGCAGTATCAGAGGCAGTATGAGAGGCAGTATGAGAGGCAATATCAGAGGCAGTAAGAGAGGCAGTATGAGGGGCAGTATGAGAGGCAGTATGAGAGGCAGTATCAGAGGCAGTAAGAGGGGCAGTATCAGAGGCAGTATGAGAGGCAGTATGAGAGGCAGTAAGAAGGGCAGTATGAGAGGCAGTAAGAAAGGCAGTATCAGAGGCAGTATGAGAGGCAGTATCAGAGGCAGTAAGAGGGGCAGTATCAGAGGCAGTATGAGAGGCAGTAAGAAAGGCAGTATCAGAGGCAGTAAGAGAGGCAGTATGAGGGGCAGTATGAGAGGCAGTAAGAAAGGCAGTATCAGAGGCAGTAAGAGAGGCAGTATGAGGGGCAGTATGAGAGGCAGTATGAGAGGCAGTAAGAAAGGCAGTATCAGAGGCAGTAAGAGAGGCAGTATGAGGGGCAGTATCAGAGGCAGTATCAGAGGCAGTAAGAGAGGCAGTATGAGGGGCAGTATGAGAGGCAGTATGAGAGGTAGTAAGAAAGGCAGTATCAGAGGCAGTTAGAGAGGCAGTATGAGGGGCAGTAAGATACAGTATGAGGGGCAGTATGAGAGGCAGTATGACGTATGCGTTGCTATGTTGATTTCAGTAAACAAACACTGCAAATCAACATCATGTAGAAAACAACACTACGGCAGACAGCAAAATATGAAATATTTTTACTCTGGCGGCAAGTCCCGTCTACCGTAGCGGCTGACGGCATTCACCGCCAGCTTCAACTGTATTTACTGTTGTTCTCTCATTGAAAACACTGACATCCGGTTTGCCGTCTACCTCGGGCCATCTAAACGCAGCATCAGCCCAGTGACAGCTAACCATCTGGACAGCATCAGCCCAGTGACAGCATCAGCCACACACTGACTCTCTCTCACACAAACACTGACTCTCTCTCTCACACACACACAGACACACACATATACACACACAATTTTGTACTCAGTTGAAAAACAATAATGCAATTATGCATTGCGTTGTGATGTTGTAGGATAGTGTGCAGTAGGTAGGATAACTGTATTGTCCCTAAACCAGATCAATAGGGGAGTTTTTTGAGCCGAGTGTCTCATGTCTTCAGTGTTCTTTCATGCACCTGTCCTCTCTGCTTCCTATCAGCTATTCTTATTTGTTCTTGTGGATTCATATCGAAAAATGTATGCAGCTTTTTAAATGCTTTTATGTGTGGTATGATTTGCTAGTTAGCCTAAAGGCAGATCTGGACAAACGATCCACATACCACTATTGTCACTATGAATGGTGGCTAGAGGGCAGGACAGACAGTTAGACTGGTAGACTATACTGACCTATGGTATGGTAAAAGCTAGCGTGTGGAAAAGCCTAGTGCATATGGGAAGGTACTAAAACAGATTGACATAGGGGAGGGGCAGATGAGGAAATGTGGCTAGGATGGAATATATTATATAGTAAAACCTGTAAAAGAGCGAATGGAAACCAGGAAAAAAAACACACTACCCTCCCCTGTGCCCAATAAAAAAATAACACACTACCCTCCCCCTGTGTCCAATAAAAAAATAACACACTACCCTCCCCTGTGCCCAATAAAAAAATAACACACTACCCTCCCCTGTGCCCAATAAAAAAAGAATAACTCCTCTCTGGCATTTTCATTCGTTGCCATGTATTCAAAGATTATAGCGTCCCCTAGGAAACACTCATCAACACTTTGGTTCCTACCCTGTTACCATAACTCCTCCCTGGCATTTTAATTCATTGCCATGTCAAACAACACTGTATTCAAAAGGTCCACTATTATATTATAACTACAGAATTAGAATAATCATTCTATTTCCATGATTCCAACAGTTCACCCAAGTGTTTTGCTCTAAATTTACATTTTAGTAATTTAGCAGACGCTCGTATCCAGAGCAATTTACAGTTAGTGAGTGCATACATTTTCATACTGGCCCCCCGTGGGAATCGAACCCACAACCCTGGCGTTGCAAGCGCCATGTTCTACCAACTGAGCCACACGGGGCCCGTGCAAATTGCAACATTTGGTTAAAAATAAGTCCTGGATTGTTTGCCCGTGTCGTGCAGCCCTTTGTGACAGTGTGGAAATCATCTCAAATGAGTTCAGGAAATGCAGAAATTGATGCACACTTGTCACCATCATTACGCGCACCTGCGCCTCATGAGACTCACCTGGACTCCGTCACCTTCCTGATGACCTCCCCTATATCAGTCACTCCCTTTGGTTCCTTCCCCAGGCGTTATGGATTCTGTTCCTGTGGTGTATGTCTGTACGCTACTCGTGTTTCCTGTTTTGTTCCATGTCTTATGTATGATTAAATCCACTCCCTGTACTTGCTTCCCAGCGTACCCATTACATCCTAAGGTCACGCACTACTCAGTAAGCACATTTAGAACTTGTATTATTCAAAAAACATAAAATACCGTAAAATACCATCCAATTGGTTTTAAAATACCGTGATCTGATAGTTTGGCCATTTCACCCAGCCCCAGGAGAAGGATGTTTGGTATACATTTCAAACTCAAATCATTAGGCTACCAACACCGCCTGCATTTAGGCCTAGTTAGCTGCTTGTTTCACCCATAGGCCTAGACATTTAAGTTGAAACATCTGTAGCCGGTGAGATAAGACAGAGAGACCCAACCTCCCCTTTCTGCCATCGCCTCTTGGCTCCTCTGACACCATCACAATTACATTTTACTCATTTAGCAGATGCTCTTATCCAGAGCAACTTACGGGAGCAATTAGGGTTAAGTGCCTTGCTCAAGGGCACATCGACAGATTTTTCACCTAGTCGGCTCGGGGATTAGAACCAGCGACCTTTCACTTACTGGCACAACGCTCTTAACCACTAAGCTACCTGCTGACAAGGACACAATCGCAAAGTCACGTTTGCAGAAATTTGCGCAAAGTTGGAGCTTTCTCAACTTTTGTCGCAGCTGCTCGTCGCCAAACAGGCAGCCTAAATCTGTGATTCCCAACCCTTTTTCAGTGTACCGCCAACTGAATTTTGCTCTGGAATACCCCCTGAAGTACCCCCCCATCATGTGCATTTTACCAGTAAGCCTTTGGTCTCATGTCTTCTCAAGTATCCCCTGTGGATAGACCGAGTACCCCCACGGGTCCTAGTACCCCCCTGGTTGGGAGCCACTGGCCTAAATCACTGTCTTATTACCTTGTTCCATTTAAAGGTACTGATTTCCAGTAGCTTGGTTGCTTAAAGTAGTGGAACGTATGAGCATACTGAGGGATTTCAGACAGTTCAGACTAGTCCTCCAATCAGTCAGTGTCTGACATCACTGGACTTTGTAGGTTCCCTAATTACGATGCCCCGGGAGCTGACTGGACTTTGTAGGTTCCCTAATTACGATGCCCCGGGAGCTGACTGGACTTTGTAGGTTCCCTAATTACGATGCCCCGGGAGCTGACTGGACTTTGTAGGTTCCCTAATTACGATGCCCCGGGAGCTGACTGGACTTTGTAGGTTCCCTAATTACGATGCCCCGGGAGCTGACTGGACTTTGTAGGTTCCCTAATTACGATGCCCCGGGAGCTGACTGGACTTTGTAGGTTCCCTAATTACGATGCCCCGGGAGCTGACTGGACTTTGTAGGTTCCCTAATTACGATGCCCCGGGAGCTGACTGGACTTTGTAGGTTCCCTAATTACGATGCCCCGGGAGCTGACTGGACTTTGTAGGTTCCCTAATTACGATGCCCCGGGAGCTGACTGGACTTTGTAGGTTCCCTAATTACGATGCCCCGGGAGCTGACTGGACTTTGTAGGTTCCCTAATTACGATGCCCCGGGAGCTGACTGGACTTTGTAGGTTCCCTAATTACGATGCCCCGGGAGCTGACTGGACTTTGTAGGTTCCCTAATTACGATGCCCCGGGAGCTGACTGGACTTTGTAGGTTCCCTAATTACGATGCCCCGGGAGCTGACTGGACTTTGTAGGTTCCCTAATTACGATGCCCCGGGAGCTGACTGGACTTTGTAGGTTCCCTAATTACGATGCCCCGGGAGCTGACTGGACTTTGTAGGTTCCCTAATTACGATGCCCCGGGAGCTGACTGGACTTTGTAGGTTCCCTAATTACGATGCCCCGGGAGCTGACTGGACTTTGTAGGTTCCCTAATTACGATGCCCCGGGAGCTGACTGGACTTTGTAGGTTCCCTAATTACGATGCCCCGGGAGCTGACTGGACTTTGTAGGTTCCCTAATTACGATGCCCCGGGAGCTGACTGGACTTTGTAGGTTCCCTAATTACGATGCCCCGGGAGCTGACTGGACTTTGTAGGTTCCCTAATTACGATGCCCCGGGAGCTGACTGGACTTTGTAGGTTCCCTAATTACGATGCCCCGGGAGCTGACTGGACTTTGTAGGTTCCCTAATTACGATGCCCCGGGAGCTGACTGGACTTTGTAGGTCAGGTTCCCTATTTACGATGCCCCGGGAGCTGAGGTCTGTTGTTTCACTGCAAGCTAGAACAATGTCTCCTCTCTGCAACAACCCCTATCAATAACTCTGCCTGTCTGAGAATAGCTCATATATTTATTCCTGGACAATAACAACACTACCGGGGCCTGCAGAATGTCATAAGACCTAACATGGGTTTTATGTTTATATAGTCAGTGACTCATTAGCAAATCTTTGTTCTCCCGACGAAATGTTGTGGATGACAGAGTCCTAAATCCGCAGGCTTTACGTTTTACCTGTTCGAAATGTTAATGAATAAGCCAGGTCATGTCTGGATGAAGCAACAACATACAGCAGCTTATCAAAGAAGTGAACTTCCATAAAGCCACACATAAAGCTGACCTAGACTGTTTTCACTGAACCAGAAGAGAGAAACGAGAGGCTCATTGGAGAGAGAGAGAGAGAGAGCCTGTCTGTGATTCAGAGACGTGGGAAAACCTTAACCATATGTCTAGCGGTTGGGTTGGCTGCAGGATGACAGGAGGGAAGAGAACGTGTCACCCCAGTTAGGTCCAGGGTAGCAAGAACCGGGTCGTGAGGATGATGGTCTCTGACCAGATTTGGACATTAACCAACACAGTTCAACAACTCTTGAGTGTTAGGCCTTTTAAAAAAACGTAAATAATGGAGGGACCAGAGTATTATTTCACTGACTAAGACATTCTGAGAGACTTTTGTGGTCCTTTCTTAAAAAGTCACAGAAAATCACGATTACTGCTGGCCCAGGCTCTGTCTATATGACATCATTCAACTAAATGTTACTAGAATTCCACAAAGCCTTGGTCTCTGCTCCACTCCGTTGGTGGAGTTCATCAGAAACTTCCTTCACATGGAGTGGAGTTTAGTCAGCTAGGCTTTTTTGCAGCTTTGTTCCAAAACTCACTGACTCATCTCATACGGTAATGAATCGCATTAAGAACGAGGTCACATCATAGTACACTGTAGTAAGCTAGCATCCCATTTCCCAACCAGCTGTGGTTTTAAGTCAACAGAATTCTCTGTTGGGCGTGAATGTAATATGTCGGGCAATAGAAGCCACATTCACAATCAGTAACACAGAACGACTGTATCTTTGATGTGTCTGTGTGGTTTAATATATAATCCACAGCATAATTTTTACCTTGACCATGCTTGAAGAGATATTCAACGTCTGATTTGTTATTGTTCCCATCCACCAATCACTGCCCTTCTTTGTGAGGCTTTCGAAAAGCTCCCTGGTCTTTGTGGTTGAATCTGTGCTTGAAATTCAATACTTGACTGAGGGACCTTACAAATGTTGTTTGTATGGGCGACAGAGGAAGGGTTAGTCATTCAAAAATCACGTCTGTAATTTAGCAGACGCTCTTTTCCAGAGCGACTTACAGGAGCAATTAGGGTTAAGTACCCTGCTCAAGGGCACATCGGCAGATTTGTTCACCTAGTCGGCTCAGAGATTCGAACCAGCAACCTTTCGATTACTGGCCCAATGCTCTTAACCACTAGGCTACCTGCCAAGTGAGTCCATGTAACTTATTATGTGATTCGTAAAGCCAAATTTTACTCCTGAACGAATTTAGGCATGCCTAAATGAAAGGGCTGAATACTTATGCAATGACTATATTTCGTGATTATTTTTTTTTGATGAATTTTAAAAAATCCCCTTTGACAATAGTATTTTGTGTAGATTGATGACAAAAAAAAAAAGACACTTAAATCCATTTGAATCCCACTTTGTACCAATTTTTTTTGGGGGGGGGGAAAGAAATCTAAGGGTTCTGAATACTTTTGCAAGGCAAAGTAAGTGTTGATATTAGTTGGAAGGAATCTTTCCTTCAGCATTATTATTATTTTTATGTATTTCTAATTAGTTTAGATGCTTTCTAAGACCAATTTTCCATCTGTTTGACCAGAAATCAAAGCCTTTGCTCAGCCTATTCCTAATGTTTAGGAAAATGGTAGAAAAATTTATATATGCCTTCATTTAAAAAAATAATATATAGACTCTTAGCTTTCATTTGACACCCAATTTGACCTATGAACTTTACATGGTGGTACTCATGGGTCCTTTCACATGGAAATGACCACAGACAACATCTTGGGGTCTTTATAAAGTGTCCACTAAAATAAAGGCTATGTCTAGATTCTGAAATATAATGTTTCGCATTTAAATTATTCAAGATAAAAAATATTTGTATTAATAAATATCTCAAAAAGTAGCCTTTTTGATTTAGCTTATTTTTTTTATACATATTGTTTGAAACAATATAGCCTACTCTTCAAACGTGTCACATTTGGGCTCTCTGGTACTTTTGGACATATGACCGATTGTATACTTAGAAACTGACGTTATAGGTCATCAACCAATCACAGCACTCCTTTAGGATTGTATTTCAGCAAATCACCAGCAGAGGGAGTTCCCTTTGAATCTATTTTCCCATACACTGTGTTGGTTTTCCCATAACTTCAACAGTACCAGAAAGCCCACTCGGGAAATGTGATGTAGTTGTAGAGTATTTTGTTCCAAACAATGTCTTAAAATAAGCAAAAACAAAAAAGGGTACTTTTGAGATATAAATATATTTATTCTTGAATAAATGGAAGTGAAAATGTTTATTTCAGAATCTAGACATACTCCATATGTTTGTATTTGTATTTATTATGGATTCTCCCAAGTGGCGCAGTGGTCTAAGGCACTGCATCGCAGTGCTAGTTGTGCCACTAGAGATCCTGGTTTGAATCCAGGCTCTGTCGTAGCCGGCCGCGACCAGGAGACCCATGGGGCGGCGCACAATTGGCCCAGGGTAGGGGAGGGAATGGCCGGCAGGGATGTAGCTCAGTTGGTAGTCGAACCCACAACCCCTGCAACCCCACGGGGGGCCAGTATGAAAAATAATGTCTAATAATGCACTCACTAACTGTAGTCTGCTAAATGATGTAAGTGTGTGTCTGCAGCTATGTTTCTGTTGCTTCACTGTTCCATAAGGTGTTTTTTAAATCTAATTTTACTACTTGCATCAGTTACTTGATGTGGAATAGAGTTCCATGTAGTCATGGCTCTATGTAGTACTGTGCGCCTCCCATAGTCTGTTCTGGACTTGGGGACTGTGAAGAGACCTCTGGTGGCATGTCTTGTGGGGTATGCATGGGTGTCTGAGCTGTGCGCCAGTAGCTCAAACAGACAGCTCGGTGCACCCAACATTGTAAGCACCTGACCACACGACTGAACAGTAGTCCAGGTGTGACAAAACTAGGGCCTGTAGGACCTGCCTTGTTGATAGTGCTGTTAAGAAGGTAGATCAGTGCTTTATTATGGACATACTTCTCCCAATCTTAGCTGCTGTTGTGTCAATATATTTTGACCATGACAGTTTACAATCCAGGGTTACTCCAATCAGTTTAGTCACCTCAACTTGCTCAATTTCCACATTATTTATTACAAGATTTAGTTGAGGTTTAGGGTTTAGTGAATGATTTGTCCCAAATACAATGCTTTTAGTTTTAGAAATATTTAGGACTAACTTATTCCTTGCCACCCATTCTGAAACTAACTGCAGCTCTTTGTTAAGTGTGGCAGTCATTTCAGTCGCTATAGTAGCTGACATGTATAGTGTTGAGTCATCCGCATACATAGACACACTGGCTTTACTCAAAGCCAGTGGCACGTCATTAGTAAAGATTGAAAAAAGCAAGGGGCCTAGACAGCTGCCCTGGGGAATTCCTGATTCTACCTGGATTATGTTGGAGAGGCTTCCATTAAAGAACACCCTCTGTGTTCTGTTAGACAGGTAACTCTGTATCCACATTATAGCAGGGGGTGGAAAGCCATAAAACATACGTTTTTCCAGCAGCAGACTGTGATCGATAATGTCAAAAGCCGCACTGAAGTCTAATAAAACAGTCCCCACAATATATTTATCATCAATTTCTCTCAGCCAATCATCAGTCATTTGTGTAAGTGCTGTGCTTGTTGAATGTCCTTCTCTATAAGCATGCTGAAAGTCCGTTGTCAATTTGTTTACAGTAAAATAGCATTGTATCTGGTCAAACACAATTTTTTCCAATAGTTTACTAAGGTTTGGTAACAGGCTAATTGGTCGGCTACTTGAGCCAGTAAAGGGGGCTTGACTATTTTTAGGTAGCGGAATGACTTTTGCTTCCCTCCAAGCCTAGGGGCACACACATTCATCTGCTATTATCCTCAGTAATGTTCCATCCAAGTTGTCAGACCCCAGTGGCTTGTCATTGTTGATAGACAACAATACTTTTTTCACCTCTTCCACACTCACTTTACGGAATTCAAAATTACAATGTGGTCAGATATACTTGGATGTGTAGTGTCAGCGTTTGTTGCTGGCATGTCATGCCTAAATTTGCTAATCTTGCCAATGAAAAAATCATTAAAGTAGTTGGCAATATCAGTTGGTTTTGTGATGAATGAGCCATCTGATTCAATGAATGATGGAGCTGAGTCTGCCTTTTTTCCCAAAATTTCATTTAAGGTGCTCCAAAGCTTTTTACTATCATTCTTTATGTCATTTATCTTTGTTTCATAGCGTAGTTTCTTCTTCTTTGTATTCAGTTTAGTCACATAATTTCTCAATTTGCAATTCGTTTGCCAATCGGTTGTGCAGCCAGACTTATTTGCCATTCCTTTTGCCTCATCCCTCTCAACCATACAATGTATCAATTCCTCATCAATCCACGGGGATTTAACCGTTTTTACAGTCATTTTGTTAATGGGTGCGTGCTTATTAGTAACTGGAATAAGCAATTTCATAAATGTGTCAAGTGCAGTGTCTGTTTGCTCCTCATTACACACCACAGACCTCATTACACACCACAGACCTCATTACACACCACAGACCAACATATATTCTTTACATCAACAACATAGGAATCACTACAAAACTTATTATATGACCTCTTATACACAATATTAGGCCCAGCCTTTGGAACTTTGGTTTTCCTAGATATGGCTACTATATTGGGATCACTACATCCGATGGATCTGGATACTGCTTTTAAACTAATCTCTGCAGCATTAGTAAAGATATGATCAATACATGTGGATGATTTTATTCCTGTGCTGTTTGTAAATACCCTGGTAGGTTGACTGATAACATGTTAGAGCGCTATAAGGAGTATAATGACTCATACATTTTACATTTTAGTCAATTAGCAGACGCTCTTATCCAGAGCGACTTACAGTTAGTGAGTGCATACATTTTCATACTGGACATTTCACATTCTTAAAATAAAGTGGTGATCCTAACTGACCTAAAACAGGGAATTTTTACTAGGATTAAATGTCAGGAATTGGTGTTGTCTGCATCATGTAGGGTTCACAGATCACAGGGTCTTACGGTTCACAGATCACAGGGTCTTACAGGAGGCACGTATAGGTCTAAAAAAAGGGCCTAAAATTGCCACTTTCATCATGATTTTCTAAAAAATTATCTGTGATACAAATGTCAAAAAATATATACATGTTTCGCGTATACTGCTGTGGATTCGCCCAGTAACTTCTTAGTTGTTGTAATATCGCAAACGGATGTGGCTCTTTCACAATTAAGGATTTCAGCTTCAACCAAAGAAAAAAGAAAAAAATCAACCGATTCTAAAAACAAATTCAATTGACAAAATGGTCAACAGTGTCATTACGTAAGCTGAAGCGTTTGGTCCAGCCAAGAATAGACTTGAAAATAGGTTGCGTCCCAAAATGGCTCCCTATTCACTATTCTAACGCACTACTTTTGATCAAGGCCTATAGGGTAGTGCACTATGTAGGGAATAGGGTGCCATTTGGGACGCATGCTAGGAAGTGAACAACAAGACAAAATGCCTTGCAGGAATGTTGACTCCTCAACCGAATGTGAAATAAGCTCCTTTCAGCCCTTTCTAGTCCTTTTTAAAGGCATTCTCTTAGAGGTACGCCAGCTTCAATAAGCGTCTGAAAGAGCAGAGTTAGCACAAACTCCTGTGAGATGAGGTGAAGGCAGTGCCCTGGAAAAGACTGACTGGGTCTCAAATGGCACCCTGTTCCCTATATCTTGCACTACTTTTGACCAGAGACCGGTCAAAAGTAGTGCACTAGCCTATATAGAAAATAGGGTGCAATTTGAGAGACTCACCCAGGCCTAAGAACTCTTCAAAGGGGACTGTGTGGGTTCTTCTGGAGATCTCTCTGATGCGTCCCAAATGGCACACTATTCCCTATGTAGTGCACTACTTTCCCCCCCCATAGGGCTCTGATCGAAGGTTGTGTAGGGGAAGGAATAGGGTGCCATTTGGGGCGAAGCCTCCTCTGTGATGTAACCACAGTATCATGTCTTTGCTCTGACAGGACAGACAAGTCAGCGGTTTGGTGGAGGAGCCTGGGAAATCCACAAAGAAAAAAAAAAAACACTAGAACTGCTTTGAGAGAAATCAGTGAACTTGTGAAGTTAGGATTCACACTGACTTGATGAAGCAAGGCCTTGGCCTTCAGGAGGAAATCTAAAATGCAGGTAGCAGTTAAAGACTATAAAAACCAGGCTTTATTCAAGTGTTTACCCTTTCGAGCCCAACCATCTCATGCCAAGCAAGTCAGGACACGACCCTGAGAGAGAGAGCGATGTCAACCTCACTGGATTTCTATGACGACCTTACAGACAACAAGGCATGACACGTCACACTACATCCAGCCCCAGCCCACTTCCTTCATAATCATTGTTTTGTCAGTTACGTACCTTAGGTTCCCAGGGGAACACAAACCCACTTTACCCAGAATGCCCAGAACAGTACAGACCAATGAGCTACTTGACAAGCGGTTCGATCAGTACACCTTGAAATGGATTGACGTGGACTACAATGAATTTCAATGACCTTGATGATGGACTCATAGAGAATAATATTTTATTTTATCTCTTTAAGCTCTAAACATTTTCACATATAGTCCTCTTTAAAATATCCCGATTTCAGTCCTCTTTAAAATGAACTCTGGGGTGATTTATTTCTATTTTTTAAGAACTCCGTTCTCTTTGTATTCACACTGCCCTTGGCTTTAAATGAAGAGTCATCTCTTTTGCCAGTTCACTTCAACTATTTTTGGTCCGAGTCCCCTTTGCATTCACATTGCTATGTTTAGAAGGGAACTACGTTTTTTTTTTCCTCCAACATTCATTCAATGCACTGGATAATTACACAGTGCCGGACAAGCAATTTCATCAGAACCAATTACTGGGAAGGAGATAGAGGGAAACTTCCTTATGTTATAGAATACATTTTACCAAGACAAATATGACTCTTCGTGTTCTGAATCGTTCAGTGGGGTCTTTCTCTAACATATCAATAACATTATATCCAAAAAGTCAGATTTCGTAACCGAATACATCCGATAATAAGCACAGAGCTGTTTTGACAGAGCGATGCAGCTTTATAGCCAAAACTTTTGAGGATTTTAGATTTTGTGGTCGTCGTCTTCCAAGTTTTTTCCGTGGGTCACAAATAGTTAAATTAGCATGACACGAGCTAAATGAAAAAGTAAAAAGCTCAGTGCTCCGTTGACATTTCACAGAGATACACTGGTCTTCGAAAAAGAACAGGACCTTCGCATTAAAGGGTGACTCTCAACCCCAATTTCAGCCTATGCCCAACCCTTAAAAAATTGTTATAATCAAAAGCATTCAGGTGAGAAGTTGTGGGTGGGGGGGTATTTTGCTCATAAATATTCATTTTGGGGGTGGGGTAAACATAGTCGTACCTGATCCCAACACTTCCTCACTAAAGCATATTTACCAGAAGTCCACTGGCACACTCCGATAATAAAAGTACGTGCAAAAAGGTCTCTGGGCAGTCGGCTCACAGTGGTAAAGTGCCAAGTTCGTGACATTTGTTGCCACTTGAGGTGTAAGTTCCAATCCCCCATTGGGGCGGCCACAAAAAAATATTAGACTCACATTTATTGCCTTATTTTGTTGGGAAGAAAAGTGTGATCATCACCTTGAAAAATGAAGATTAGGGGCTCAATTCAATCCAACCCGCATTGCAGAATTTACCCAGTAGCTCTTTTTCCAATGGTCAGATGAACTCACAAATTGGTCTTGGGTACTGTCTAAACCTACAACTACTACCAGGGCGACCCCTGTCACAGGTACGCTTTCACTTTTCAGAATTACAAGTGTGCGGGCACGGGATGAATACTGTAAATAAAGGAATTAAAAAAACTAAAGATATCTGCCACGTGGGATAAGAACTCACAACCATTGAACTATGAGCCAACTGTCTTAGCGCACTGCGCCTCCAATCAGTCACAGTGGTTGGAGAAAGAAATACAATGAATTGACATGACCACCATCGTCATCTATTTCTTGTTATCGATGGATGTAGCTACGAATATAAACGTATAAGCAAAAAAATACGTAGAATTTGGTCATATGTGGAAATGCGCCTTACTGTCTTTAGAATTGTGTGTAACGTCTAGTCAAGGAAGCATCATGCTAAATATATTGACAAACACCACTTACCAAGACTGCTGTCACCTGTTTTCAAAGCTTTTTTTTTTTTTTGTCAACTGTTTTTAATGTAAGCCTTGATGTGGTACCACCCAGCACATCTAGGAGGGAGTGACACAGAAGTACTTCTCAAGGTGCCTCTACATCACGATTTCAATGGTAGAGTTGAACTGCTAAGGGCAACAAGAACTAGATTTACCACTACTAGACCAAAATATATCACTTTTGCAACAAACTAGACCCAGAATTGACCTGTTTCACTATAATTAAGATTAAAACATCTGATTGGACACCCTAAAATACCTACTTACATTTTGGAAACTAATATAATTGCATTCAGTTAAATATAAGACATAATAATTATAATCAAATGATAGCACTTTCATGTAAATATTATCGGTAACTAGGGTTGGTCGGTACCCAGATTTTCATATCGTCATACAGTCCTTCTCTCATCCCGGGATTTACGGTATTACTGGCTTAGTACACAAGGGGGCGCCAAAGAAACACAAAAAGCCTATTGGGCATCTCTTACCAGAATGCTAACAAAATGATCACAAGTAATAGCGAATTTCCATGGAGGCTGCTAGCTTAATATGCTAACGAGCGCGAATGAAAATAAACAAATTGAAAAGATAGCCAATCCAGCTCATAAAGTTATACATATATAAGTAGGAGATACCAAATGTCATTTTTGGTGAGTTTTGGACATTTACAAGCGAACGTAAACGAAAGACAAATGGACAAAGTTTTGGATGCATTGATTGTCTAAAGGAAGAACTCTGGAGCGGCACGTGCACACGCGTGAGGTCTGAAGTCGCTAAGGCAACGTGCCTGCTCTGCTCTGCTCGGAGAAGAGAAGAGAAGAGAAGAGGGAAGGAGCTAAGAACGGAGAGGAGAAAAACATAAGATATCAGAGGCAGCTGTACAGATTACACATCCAAAGAGCTTTGACTTCTCAAACACGGCAGAAAGCCAACACAATATGATGCCCCGTCACCTTATCAATTCAGCCACTTACTTAGATAACTACACTGAACAAAAATATAAAAATGCAACATGCAACAATTTCAAAGATTTTACTGAGTTACAGTTCATATAAGGAAATCAGTCAATTGAAATCAATTTATTTAGGCCCTAATCTATGAATTTCAAATGACTGGGAATACAGAAACGCATCTGTCGGTCACAGATACCTTTACAAATCAGGTAGGGGAGTGGATCAGAAGACCAGTCAGTATCTGGTGTGACCCCCATTTGCCTCATGCAGCGCGACACATCTCCTTCACATAGAGTTGATCAGGCTGTTGATTGTGGCCTGTGGAATGTTGTCCCACTCCTCTTCAATGGCTGTGCGAAGTTGCTGGATATTGGCGGGAACTGGAACACACTGTCGTACATGTAGATCCAGAGCATCCCAAACATGCTCAATAGGTGACATTGTCTGGTGAGTTTGCAGGGCATGGAAGAACTGGGACATTTTCAGCTTCCAGGAATTGTGTACAGATCCTTGCGACATGGTGCATTATCATGCTGAAACACGAGGTGATGGCGGCGGATGAATGGCACAACAATGGGCCTCAGGATCTCGTCACAGTATCTCTGTGCATTCAAATAGCCATCGATAAAATGCAATTGTGTTCGTTGTCTGTAGCTTATACCTGCCCATACCATAACCCCACCGCCACCATGGGGCACTGTTTTCACAACGTTGACATCAGCAAGCCGCTCGCCCACACATCTGCCCGGTACAGTTGAAACCAGGATTCATCCGTGACGAGCACACTTCTCCAGCGTGCCAGTGGCCATCGAAGGTGAGCAAAACTATAGTTGCACATCCCTGATCACTATTGAAGCAACAACAAAAAAAACGTTTGACTTTCAATATAAAAGGCGACCCCCCTGTCAATAGACAGCTGGACTCACCAGCTCCCTCCCGCTTTCTCCTGCTTCCTCCCGCTTCCTCCTGCTTCCTCCCGCTTCCTCCTGCTTCCTCCCGCTTCCTCCCGCTTCCTCCCGCTTCCTCCAGCTCCCTCCCGCTTTCTCCTGTTGTACTATTTACAAACAAACACCTCACTGGGGAACGACGGTAAGCTTCATAATGTGACAGGCTTAAAAAGTAGTTACACATACAGTGAGGGAAAAAAGTATTTGATCCCCTGCTGATTTTGTATGTTTGCCCACTGACAAAGACATGATCAGTCTATCATTTTAAATGGTAGGTTTATTTGAACATTGAGAGACAGAATAACAACAAAAAAATCCAGAAAAACGCTTGTCAAAAGTGTTATAAATTGATTTGCATTTTAATGAGGGAAATAAGTATTTGACCCCTCTGCAAAACATTACTTAGTACTTGGTGGCAAAACCCTTGTTGGCAATCACAGAGGTCAGACGTTTTTTGTAGTTGGCCACCAGGTTTGCACACATCTCAGGAGGGATTTTGTTCCACTCCTCTTTGCAGATCTTCTCCAAGTCATTAAGGTTTCGAGGCTGACGTTTGGCAACTCAAACCTTCAGCTCCCTCCACAGATTTTCAATGGGATTAAGGTCTGGAGACTGGCTAGGTCACTCCAGGATCTTAATGTGCTTCTTCTTGAGCCACTCCTTTGTTGCCTTGGCCGTGTGTTTTGGGTCATTGTCATGCTGGAATACCCATCCACGACCCATTTTCATTGCCCCGTCCATCGTCCCTTTGATGCGGTGAAGTTGTCCTGTCCACTTAGCAGAAAAACACCCCCAAAGCATGTTTCCACCTCCATGTTTGACGGTGGGGATGGTGTTCTTGGGGTCATAGGCAGCATTCCTCCTCCTCCAAACACGGCGAGTTGAGTTGATGCCAAAGAGCTCGATTTTGGTCTCATCTGACCACAACACTTTCACCCAGTTCTCCTCTGAATCATTCAGATGTTCATTGGCAAACTTCAGACGGCCCTGTATTTGTGCTTTCTTGAGCAGGGGGACCTTGCAGGCGCTGCATGATTTCAGTCCAGTGTGTTACCAATTGTTTTCTTGGTGACTATGGTCCCAGCTGCCTTGAGATCATTGACAAGATCCTCCCGTGTAGTTCTGGGCTGATTCCTCACCGTTCTCATGATCATTGCAACTCCACAAGGTGAGATCTTGCATGGAGCCCCAGGCCGAGGGAGATTGACAGTTCTTTTGTGTTTCTTCCATTTGCGAATAATCGCACCAACTGTTGTCACCTTCTCAACAAACTGCTTGGCAATGGTCTTGTAGCCCATTCCAGCCTTGTGTAGCTCTTTGGTCTTGGCCATGGTGGAGAGTTTGGAATCTGATTGATTGATTGCTTCTGTGGACAGGTGTCTTTTATACAGGTAACAAACTGAGATTAGGAGCATTCCCTTTATGAGTGTGCTCCTAATCTCAGCTCGTTACCTGTATAAAAGACACCTGGGAGCCAGAAATCTTTCTGATTGAGAGGGGGTCAAATACTTATTTCCCTCATTAAAATGCAAATCAATTTATAACATCTTTGACATGCGTTTTTCTGGATTATTTTGTTGTTATTCTGTCTCTCGCTGATCATTTCTAGACTGATCATTTCTTTGTCAGTGGGCAAACGTACAAAATCAGCAGGGGATCAAATACTTTTTTCCCTCACTGTATTAAAATGTATTGAAAAACGGTTAAAGAAAGTTTCAACGGTATTGAAAAACCATCCCGTGGCTATTTCCAAATACCCCGGTGTATGGTATATATGGTATACCGCCCAAGCCTAGTGGTAACAGGATAAATAGTAGAAAATAAATGCAGATTAAATTATGCTGTAATTAAAAATTGTACACCCAATGTATGCTGCTTCCCCTTTAAGAGATAGCATTATTTTGTACCCTGTGTTGTGATTCTCACCAAATATGATGTAGTCTTCTCACATTATTCAAACCCCACAATCGAATAAACAGCCTATGAAGATATTTTGTAGTCACATTTTGGAATTTCTGTGCATCCTTGTCAATCGCTAATCAATATCCAAAAACTGCACACGTTTTTTCGGCGAACCTGCACATCATCTTCTCGTGATTGTGGCACCGATGTTAGGGGTTATGGCAGGGGAAACAGTGTTGCAGTAGTCTAGTGTGTGGTGTGGAAATAATGACAAGTGAACCTGGGGAGCTTTGTGTTCACATTGCCCTAAATAGGAAACGGACCACCGTATTCAAGCGAACTGAACTCGGACCACCTCTCGAGATGGTGTCAGTTAGGTTAGCTTCGGGGGCTCTCGAGATGGGGTCAGTTAGGTTAGCTTCGGGGGCTCTCGAGATGGGGTCAGTTAGGTTAGCGTCGGGGGCTCTCGAGATGGGGTCAGTTAGGTTAGCGTCGGGGGCTCTCGAGATGGGGTCAGTTAGGTTAGCGTCGGGGGCTCTCGAGCTGGGGCCAGTTAGGTTAGCATCGGGGGCTCTCGAGATGGGGTCAGTTAGGTTAGCTTCGGGGGCTCTCGAGATGGGGTCAGTTAGGTTAGCGTCGGGGGCTCTCGAGATGGGGTCAGTTAGGTTAGCGTCGGGGGGGGTTGGCTCTCGAGATGGGGTCAGTTAGGTTAGCTTCGGGGGCTCTCGAGATGGGGTCAGTTAGGTTAGCTTCGGGGGCTCTCGAGATGGGGTCAGTTAGGTTAGCGTCGGGGCTCTCGAGATGGGGTCAGTTAGGTTAGCGTCGGGGGCTCTCGAGATGGGGTCAGTTAGGTTAGCGTCGGGGGCTCTCGAGATGGGGTCAGTTAGGTTAGCGTCGGGGGGCTCTCGAGATGGGGTCAGTTAGGTTAGCGTCGGGGGCTCTCGAGATGGGGTCAGTTAGGTTAGCTTCGGGGGCTCTCGAGATGGGGTCAGTTAGGTTAGCGTCGGGGGCTCTCGAGATGGGGTCAGTTAGGTTAGCGTCGGGGGCTCTCGAGATGGGGTCAGTTAGGTTAGCGTCGGGGGCTCTCGAGATGGGGTCAGTTAGGTTAGCTTCGGGGGCTCTCGAGATGGGGTCAGTTAGGTTAGCGTCGGGGGCTCTCGAGATGGGGTCAGTTAGGTTAGCGTCGGGGGCTCTCGAGATGGGGTCAGTTAGGTTAGCGTCGGGGGCTCTCGAGATGGGGTCAGTTAGGTTAGCTTCGGGGGCTCTCGAGATGGGGTCAGTTAGGTTAGCGTCGGGGGCTCTCGAGATGGGGTCAGTTAGGTTAGCGTCGGGGGCTCTCGAGATGGGGTCAGTTAGGTTAGCGTCGGGGGCTCTCGAGATGGGGTCAGTTAGGTTAGCGTCGGGGGCTCTCGAGATGGGGTCAGTTAGGTTAGCGTCGGGGGCTCTCGAGATGGGGTCAGTTAGGTTAGCTTCGGGGGCTCTCGAGATGGGGTCAGTTAGGTTAGCGTCGGGGGCTCTCGAGATGGGGTCAGTTAGGTTAGCGTCGGGGGCTCTCGAGATGGGGTCAGTTAGGTTAGCTTCGGGGGCTCTCGAGATGGGGTCAGTTAGGTTAGCGTCGGGGGCTCTCGAGATGGGGTCAGTTAGGTTAGCGTCGGGGGCTCTCGAGATGGGGTCAGTTAGGTTAGCTTCGGGGGCTCTCGAGATGGGGTCAGTTAGGTTAGCGTCGGGGGCTCTCGAGATGGGGTCAGTTAGGTTAGCTTCGGGGGCTCTCGAGATGGGGTCAGTTAGGTTAGCGTCGGGGGCTCTCGAGATGGGGTCAGTTAGGTTAGCGTCGGGGGCTCTCGAGATGGGGTCAGTTAGGTTAGCGTCGGGGGCTCTCGAGATGGGGTCAGTTAGGTTAGCGTCGGGGGCTCTCGAGATGGGGTCAGTTAGGTTAGTGTCGGGGGCTCTCGAGATGGGGTCAGTTAGGTTAGCTTCGGGGGCTCTCGAGATGGGGTCAGTTAGGTTAGCGTCGGGGGCTCTCGAGATGGGGTCAGTTAGGTTAGCGTCGGGGGCTCTCGAGATGGGGTCAGTTAGGTTAGCGTCGGGGGCTCTCGAGATGGGGTCAGTTAGGTTAGCTTCGGGGGCTCTCGAGATGGGGTCAGTTAGGTTAGCGTCGGGGGCTCTCGAGATGGGGTCAGTTAGGTTAGCGTCGGGGGCTCTCGAGGGGTCGGAGTTCCTTTGGAGTGTTCATATGCATTTCCATGTGTGTCATAATCTCCCCATTTCTTCAACAGCAATGGGCTGTTTCCTTCTGCCTCCCCATTTCTTCAACAGCAATGGGCTGTTTCCTTCTGCCTCCCCATTTCTTCAACAGCAATGGGCTGTTTCCTTCTGCCTCCCCATTTCTTCAACAGCAATGGGCTGTTTCCTTCTGCCTCCCCATTTCTTCAACAGCAATGGGCTGTTTCCTTCTGCCTCCCCATTTCTTCAACAGCAATGGGCTGTTTCCTTCTGCCTCCCCATTTCTTCAACAGCAATGGGCTGTTTCCTTCTGCCTCCCCATTTCTTCAACAGCAATGGGCTGTTTCCTTCTGCCTCCCCATTTCTTCAACAGCAATGGGCTGTTTCCTTCTGCCTCCCCATTTCTTCAACAGCAATGGGCTGTTTCCTTCTGCCTCCCCATTTCTTCAACAGCAATGGGCTGTTTCCTTCTGCCTCCCCATTTCTTCAACAGCAATGGGCTGTTTCCTTCTGCCTCCCCATTTCTTCAACAGCAATGGGCTGTTTCCTTCTGCCTCCCCACTTCTTCAACAGCAATGGGCTGTTTCCTTCTGCCTCCCCATTTCTTCAACAGCAATGGGCTGTTTCCTTCTGCCTCCCCATTTCTTCAACAGCAATGGGCTGTTTCCTTCTGCCTCTCCATTTCTTCAACAGCAATGGGCTGTTTCCTTCTGCCTCTCCATTTCTTCAACAGCAATGGGCTGTTTCCTTCTGCCTCCCCATTTCTTCAACAGCAATGGGCTGTTTCCTTCTGCCTCCCCATTTCTTCAACAGCAATGGGCTGTTTCCTTCTGCCTCCCCATTTCTTCAACAGCAATGGGCTGTTTCCTTCTGCCTCCCCATTTCTTCAACAGCAATGGGCTGTTTCCTTCTGCCTCCCCATTTCTTCAACAGCAATGGGCTGTTTCCTTCTGCCTCCCCATTTCTTCAACAGCAATGGGCTGTTTCCTTCTGCCTCCCCATTTCTTCAACAGCAATGGGCTGTTTCCTTCTGCCTCCCCATTTCTTCAACAGCAATGGGCTGTTTCCTTCTGCCTCCCCATTTCTTCAACAGCAATGGGCTGTTTCCTTCTGCCTCCCCATTTCTTCAACAGCAATGGGCTGTTTCCTTCTGCCTCCCCATTTCTTCAACAGCAATGGGCTGTTTCCTTCTGCCTCCCCATTTCTTCAACAGCAATGGGCTGTTTCCTTCTGCCTCCCCATTTCTTCAACAGCAATGGGCTGTTTCCTTCTGCCTCCCCATTTCTTCAACAGCAATGGGCTGTTTCCTTCTGCCTCCCCATTTCTTCAACAGCAATGGGCTGTTTCCTTCTGCCTCCCCATTTCTTCAACAGCAATGGGCTGTTTCCTTCTGCCTCAAATCTTCAACAGCAATGGGCTGTTTCCTTCTGCCTCCCCATTTCTTCAACAGCAATGGGCTGTTTCCTTCTGCCTCCCCATTTCTTCAACAGCAATGGGCTGTTTCCTTCTGCCTCCTCATTTCTTCAACAGCAATGGGCTGTTTCCTTCTGCCTCTCCATTTCTTCAACAGCAATGGGCTGTTTCCTTCTGCCTCCCCATTTCTTCAACAGCAATGGGCTGTTTCCTTCTGCCTCCCCATTTCTTCAACAGCAATGGGCTGTTTCCTTCTGCCTCCCCATTTCTTCAACAGCAATGGGCTGTTTCCTTCTGCCTCCCCATTTCTTCAACAGCAATGGGCTGTTTCCTTCTGCCTCCCCATTTCTTCAACAGCAATGGGCTGTTTCCTTCTGCCTCCCCATTTCTTCAACAGCAATGGGCTGTTTCCTTCTGCCTCCCCATTTCTTCAACAGCAATGGGCTGTTTCCTTCTGCCTCCCCATTTCTTCAACAGCAATGGGCTGTTTCCTTCTGCCTCCTCAAATCTGCTTTACTTTAGCAAACAGGTCTCCCTTTCTCCGAGAAGAAAAGACGTAAGACGTAACTGAGCCTCTAATGACCCTAAATCATGTTTATGCAACTCCTAGAAAATGTCTCAACTACAAATCCTTGTTTTAAAGTAGGTGGGCTATGAGTAGCCAATCCTACGTCTTGTCACTGTAGGGCATTACACAAGCTTAGGGCGCAATGACACAAAAAATAAAATAATGTACTAAATATGTATCTTAAGAATGAAAATGAGCTATTTTCCGAGCAATTTAGACTACAACACTAAACAAGAAAAACAGGCCTAAGCAAACTCATTTAGATTAGAATCCTGTATGCCTCACTTGTTGCTCAGATTCTCTCTTGACAATTCCTCAGTGTTCTCTTCCATCGCGACAGATGAGAAGAAGACATTTCATGTCGATCACCAACGCAAATCAAGCCGCCTTGCGTGGACGGCATATCACTAAGCAGTGAGTAAACAAACCCCAGTCACCACGGAGACAGGCCTCATCACCACCATCCACCAACCGAGCCCTTTTGTATGGTTCCATACCTACTGTTCTTCTCTCGGTGTCCTGTCAGCATCTTAAGATGTCACCAACCACCAAGAGACAGAGAGACAGAGAGACAGAGAGACAGAGAGACAGAGAGACAGAGAGAGAGAGAGAGAGAGAGAGAGAGAGAGAGAGAGAGAGAGACAGAGAAAATAATATTCAAATTCCACAAGCCAAGACGAGTAAGTCCTCTCTCTTCCTGGCCCCGAGCTAAGTGCTTCTTGTTCGATAGCAAAGAAGGGAGGAGGAGAAAATCGTAGTGGTAGGTGGCTCTGCATAATTTAGATGTTGGTAGTCAGTTTACTAAGACATTAGTGGTGTATCCAAACAGAGTGGTAGGTGGCTCTGCATTATTTAGATGTTGGTAGTCAGTTTACTAAGACATTAGTGGTGTATCCAAACAGAGTGGTAGGTGGCTCTGCATTATTTAGATGTTGGTAGTCAGTTTACTAAGACATTAGTGGTGTATCCAAACAGAGTGGTAGGTGGCTCTGCATTATTTAGATGTTGGTAGTCAGTTTACTAAGACATTAGTGGTGTATCCAAACAGAGCGGTAGGTGGCTCTGCATTATTTAGATGTTGGAAGTCAGTTTACTAAGACATTAGTGGTGTATCCAAACAGAGCGGTAGGTGGCTCTGCATTATTTAGATGTTGGTAGTCAGTTTACTAAGACATTAGTGGTGTATCCAAACAGAGTGGTAGGTGGCTCTGCATTATTTAGATGTTGGTAGTCAGTTTACTAAGACATTAGTGGTGTATCCAAACAGAGTGGTAGGTGGCTCTGCATTATTTAGATGTTGGTAGTCAGTTTACTAAGACATTAGTGGTGTATCCAAACAGAGTGGTAGGTGGCTCTGCATTATTTAGATGTTGGTAGTCAGTTTACTAAGACATTAGTGGTGTATCCAAACAGAGTGGTAGGTGGCTCTGCATTATTTAGATGTTGGTAGTCAGTTTACTAAGACATTAGTGGTGTATCCAAACAGAGTGGTAGGTGGCTCTGCATTATTTAGATGTTGGTAGTCAGTTTACTAAGACATTAGTGGTGTATCCAAACAGAGTGGTAGGTGGCTCTGCATTATTTAGATGTTGGTAGTCAGTTTACTAAGACATTAGTGGTGTATCCAAACAGAGTGGTAGGTGGCTCTGCATTATTTAGATGTTGGTAGTCAGTTTACTAAGACATTAGTGGTGTATCCAAACAGAGTGGTAGGTGGCTCTGCATTATTTAGATGTTGGTAGTCAGTTTACTAAGACATTAGTGGTGTATCCAAACAGAGCGGTAGGTGGCTCTGCATTATTTAGATGTTGGTAGTCAGTTTACTAAGACATTAGTGGTGTATCCAAACAGAGTGGTAGGTGGCTCTGCATTATTTAGATGTTGGTAGTCAGTTTACTAAGACATTAGTGGTGTATCCAAACAGAGTGGTAGGTGGCTCTGCATTATTTAGATGTTGGTAGTCAGTTTACTAAGACATTAGTGGTGTATCCAAACAGAGTGGTAGGTGGCTCTGCATTATTTAGATGTTGGTAGTCAGTTTACTAAGACATTAGTGGTGTATCCAAACAGAGTGGTAGGTGGCTCTGCATTATTTAGATGTTGGTAGTCAGTTTACTGAGACATTAGTGGTGTATCCAAACAGAGCGGTAGGTGGCTCTGCATTATTTAGATGTTGGTAGTCAGTTTACTAAGACATTAGTGGTGTTTCCAAACAGAGCGGTAGGTGGCTCTGCATTATTTAGATGTTGGTAGTCAGTTTACTAAGACATTAGTGGTGTATCCAAACAGAGTGGTAGGTGGCTCTGCATTATTTAGATGTTGGTAGTCAGTTTACTAAGACATTAGTGGTGTATCCAAACAGAGTGGTAGGTGGCTCTGCATTATTTAGATGTTGGTAGTCAGTTTACTAAGACATTAGTGGTGTATCCAAACAGAGTGGTAGGTGGCTCTGCATTATTTAGATGTTGGTAGTCAGTTTACTAAGACATTAGTGGTGTATCCAAACAGAGTGGTAGGTGGCTCTGCATTATTTAGATGTTGGTAGTCAGTTTACTAAGACATTAGTGGTGTATCCAAACAGAGTGGTAGGTGGCTCTGCATTATTTAGATGTTGGTAGTCAGTTTACTAAGACATTAGTGGTGTATCCAAACAGAGTGGTAGGTGGCTCTGCATTATTTAGATGTTGGTAGTCAGTTTACTAAGACATTAGTGGTGTATCCAAACAGAGTGGTAGGTGGCTCTGCATTATTTAGATGTTGGTAGTCAGTTTACTAAGACATTAGTGGTGTATCCAAACAGAGTGGTAGGTGGCTCTGCATTATTTAGATGTTGGTAGTCAGTTTACTAAGACATTAGTGGTGTATCCAAACAGAGTGGTAGGTGGCTCTGCATTATTTAGATGTTGGTAGTCAGTTTACTAAGACATTAGTGGTGTATCCAAACAGAGTGGTAGGTGGCTCTGCATTATTTAGATGTTGGTAGTCAGTTTACTAAGACATTAGTGGTGTATCCAAACAGAGTGGTAGGTGGCTCTGCATTATTTAGATGTTGGTAGTCAGTTTACTAAGACATTAGTGGTGTATCCAAACAGAGTGGTAGGTGGCTCTGCATTATTTAGATGTTGGTAGTCAGTTTACTAAGACATTAGTGGTGTATCCAAACAGAGTGGTAGGTGGCTCTGCATTATTTAGATGTTGGTAGTCAGTTTACTAAGACATTAGTGGTGTATCCAAACAGAGTGGTAGGTGGCTCTGCATTATTTAGATGTTGGTAGTCAGTTTACTAAGACATTAGTGGTGTATCCAAACAGAGTGGTAGGTGGCTCTGCATTATTTAGATGTTGGTAGTCAGTTTACTAAGACATTAGTGGTGTATCCAAACAGAGCGGTAGGTGGCTCTGCATTATTTAGATGTTGGTAGTCAGTTTACTAAGACATTAGTGGTGTATCCAAACAGAGCGGTAGGTGGCTCTGCATTATTTAGATGTTGGTAGTCAGTTTACTAAGACATTAGTGGTGTATCCAAACAGAGCGGTAGGTGGCTCTGCATTATTTAGATGTTGGTAGTCAGTTTACTAAGACATTAGTGGTGTATCCAAACAGAGTGGTAGGTGGCTCTGCATTATTTAGATGTTGGTAGTCAGTTTACTAAGACATTAGTGGTGTATCCAAACAGAGCGGTAGGTGGCTCTGCATTATTTAGATGTTGGTAGTCAGTTTACTAAGACATTAGTGGTGTATCCAAACAGAGCGGTAGGTGGCTCTGCATTATTTAGATGTTGGTAGTCAGTTTACTAAGACATTAGTGGTGTATCCAAACAGAGTGGTAGGTGGCTCTGCATTATTTAGATGTTGGTAGTCAGTTTACTAAGACATTAGTGGTGTATCCAAACAGAGTGGTAGGTGGCTCTGCATTATTTAGATGTTGGTAGTCAGTTTACTAAGACATTAGTGGTGTATCCAAACAGAGCGGTAGGTGGCTCTGCATTATTTAGATGTTGGTAGTCAGTTTACTAAGACATTAGTGGTGTATCCAAACAGAGTGGTAGGTGGCTCTGCATTATTTAGATGTTGGTAGTCAGTTTACTAAGACATTAGTGGTGTATCCAAACAGAGTGGTAGGTGGCTCTGCATTATTTAGATGTTGGTAGTCAGTTTACTAAGACATTAGTGGTGTATCCAAACAGAGTGGTAGGTGGCTCTGCATTATTTAGATGTTGGTAGTCAGTTTACTAAGACATTAGTGGTGTATCCAAACAGAGTGGTAGGTGGCTCTGCATTATTTAGATGTTGGTAGTCAGTTTACTAAGACATTAGTGGTGTATCCAAACAGAGCGGTAGGTGGCTCTGCATTATTTAGATGTTGGTAGTCAGTTTACTAAGACATTAGTGGTGTATCCAAACAGAGCGGTAGGTGGCTCTGCATTATTTAGATGTTGGTAGTCAGTTTACTAAGACATTAGTGGTGTATCCAAACAGAGCGGTAGGTGGCTCTGCATTATTTAGATGTTGGTAGTCAGTTTACTAAGACATTAGTGGTGTATCCAAACAGAGTGGTAGGTGGCTCTGCATTATTTAGATGTTGGTAGTCAGTTTACTAAGACATTAGTGGTGTATCCAAACAGAGCGGTAGGTGGCTCTGCATTATTTAGATGTTGGTAGTCAGTTTACTAAGACATTAGTGGTGTATCCAAACAGAGCGGTAGGTGGCTCTGCATTATTTAGATGTTGGTAGTCAGTTTACTAAGACATTAGTGGTGTATCCAAACAGAGCGGTAGGTGGCTCTGCATTATTTAGATGTTGGTAGTCAGTTTACTAAGACATTAGTGGTGTATCCAAACAGAGTGGTAGGTGGCTCTGCATTATTTAGATGTTGGTAGTCAGTTTACTAAGACATTAGTGGTGTATCCAAACAGAGCGGTAGGTGGCTCTGCATTATTTAGATGTTGGTAGTCAGTTTACTAAGACATTAGTGGTGTATCCAAACAGAGTGGTAGGTGGCTCTGCATTATTTAGATGTTGGTAGTCAGTTTACTAAGACATTAGTGGTGTATCCAAACAGAGCGGTAGGTGGCTCTGCATTATTTAGATGTTGGTAGTCAGTTTACTAAGACATTAGTGGTGTATCCAAACAGAGTGGTAGGTGGCTCTGCATTATTTAGATGTTGGTAGTCAGTTTACTAAGACATTAGTGGTGTATCCAAACAGAGTGGTAGGTGGCTCTGCATTATTTAGATGTTGGTAGTCAGTTTACTAAGACATTAGTGGTGTATCCAAACAGAGAGGTAGGTGGCTCTGCATTATTTAGATGTTGGTAGTCAGTTTACTAAGACATTAGTGGTGTATCCAAACAGAGTGGTAGGTGGCTCTGCATTATTTAGATGTTGGTAGTCAGTTTACTAAGACATTAGTGGTGTATCCAAACAGAGTGGTAGGTGGCTCTGCATTATTTAGATGTTGGTAGTCAGTTTACTAAGACATTAGTGGTGTATCCAAACAGAGAGGTAGGTGGCTCTGCATTATTTAGATGTTGGTAGTCAGTTTACTAAGACATTAGTGGTGTATCCAAACAGAGTGGTAGGTGGCTCACTAGACTGGGCTTAGAGGGATCTCTGGTTCTGTTGGCAGTGCCTGGGGCTGTGTGTACCAGAGTACAGTCACGGGCAGTCAGTGTGGTGTGTCCTGCAGGGACTGGCACTGCTGATCGCCCCCTGTCACCAGCGTCACGACCAGACCACGTGGGGGACTCAGAAGGGAGGAGGGAGGGAGGCAGGTGGGAGGAGGGGAGGGCACTGTTACAACAGGACAGGATGGAACATACCAACTGGGGGTTGGGGGGTTGGGGGGGGGGTCAGCTCAGACAGGAAGTTCTCATCTGGGCTAGAGAACAAGGAACATAACTGGGCAGTTCCATGGCAACAGATTTACGCTTTAACAGTTTTTTTTTCACTTTAAAATGTAGCTAAACAAAAACCATTACATTCAAAGTTTAACAAACCATACACCTCACAAGGACTACTTTAACAATTTCCACAGAAACATTTACTAAAACTAATTCAGTGGAAGAACTGTGCAGATGCAAACTTTGGTAACGGAATTATGGTAAAATCTCCCTCCGGTTTTTATGCGACCACGTTTTCCAAAGACAGTTAAACATCTGCTCTGAATTAAGATTCAAAGATGTCTGCAGAAAGAATGGGCTGTCAGCTATGACATGGCACTGAGTTTGAACAAATCTCTCTTTTGGTTATTGAACTACAGTAAATGAAGTGGATTTACAGCCGGTAACGGAATTATATCATGGGTCCCTGATCTGTACTACAAAGAAATTCATACTGTAAAACTTAAATTAATAGCCTGGGCGTTTATTTGCTTAAATCACTGAACACAACTGGTGCTTTTTACAGACAGGCTTCTATCTCCTTAATGCTCACAGATTTGCTCATTTACATATAGTTAATTGATTAATTCCAGCATTTGAAGCAATTTCTTCATTTCTTGCACTAATGTGTTATCATTTACACACTCAAGTTTCTTTTGTATTAGTATGCCTCGCTCTCTCTCTCTCATAAAAGTGTGGTATATTTGTGTAAATGTTCCTGTTTAAAACATATATTGTTCAAGCCAAGCTGCACCAATGAGATTGCAGGATTTCAAACAAACAAAACACAAAGTAAATGTCCTGTCCTGGGGCTCAGAACTTCACAAAGTAAATGGACTGTCCTGGGGCTCAGATCTCCACAAAGTAAATGTCCTGTCCTGGGGCTCAGATCTTCACAAATAAATGGACTGTCTTGGGGCTCAGATCTTCACAAAGTAAATGGACTGTCTTGGGGCTCAGATCTCACAAAGTAAATGGACTGTCTTGGGGCTCAGATCTTCACAAAGTAAATGGACTGTCCTGGGGCTCAGATCTCACAAAGTAAATGGACTGTCCTGGGGCTCAGATCTTCACAAAGTAAATGGACTGTCCTGGGGCTCAGATCTCACAAAGTAAATGGACTGTCTTGGGGCTCAGATCTACACAAAGTAAATGGACTGTCTTGGGGCTCAGATCTACACAAACTAAATGGACTGTCTTGGGGCTCAGATCTACACAAACTAAATGGACTGTCTTGGGGCTCAGATCTTCACAAAGTAAATGGACTGTCTTGGGGCTCAGATCTACACAAAGTAAATGGACTGTCTTGGGGCTCAGATCTACACAAACTAAATGGACTGTCCTGGGGCTCAGATCTCCACAAAGTAAATGGACTGTCTTGGGGCTCAGATCTACACAAAGTAAATGGACTGTCCTGGGGCTCAGATCTTCACAAAGTAAATGGACTGTCCTGGGGCTCAGATCTTCACAAAGTAAATGGACTGTCCTGGGGCTCAGATCCTCACAAAGTAAATGGACTGTCCTGGGGCTCAGATCTTCACAAAGTAAATGGACTGTCCTGGGGCTCAGATCTTCACAAAGTAAATGGACTGTCCTGGGGCTCAGATCCTCACAAAGTAAATGGACTGTCCTGGGGCTCAGATCTTCACAAAGTAAATGGACTGTCCTGGGGCTCAGATCTTCACAAAGTAAATGGACTGTCCTGGGGCTCAGATCCTCACAAAGTAAATGTCCTATCCTGGGCTCAGATCTCCACAGAGTAAATACACTGTCCTGGGGCTCAGATCTTACAAAGTAAATATACTATCCTGGGGCTCATATCTCCACAGAGTAAATATCCTGTCTTGAGGGTCAGATCTCCACAAAGTAAATGGACTGTCCTGGGGCTCAGATCCTCACAAAGTAAATGTCCTATCCTGGGCTCAGATCTTACAAAGTAAATGGACTGTCCTGGGGCTTAGATCTTCACAAAGTAAATGGACTGTCCTGGGGCTCAGATCCTCACAAAGTAAATGGACTGTCCTGGGGCTCAGATCTTCACAAAGTAAATGGACTGTCTTGGGGCTCAGATCTCACAAAGTAAATGGACTGTCTTGGGGCTCAGATCTTCACAAAGTAAATGGACTGTCCTGGGGCTCAGATCTCACAAAGTAAATGGACTGTCCTGGGGCTCAGATCTTCACAAAGTAAATGGACTGTCCTGGGGCTCAGATCTCACAAAGTAAATGGACTGTCTTGGGGCTCAGATCTACACAAAGTAAATGGACTGTCTTGGGGCTCAGATCTACACAAACTAAATGGACTGTCTTGGGGCTCAGATCTACACAAACTAAATGGACTGTCTTGGGGCTCAGATCTTCACAAAGTAAATGGACTGTCTTGGGGCTCAGATCTACACAAAGTAAATGGACTGTCTTGGGGCTCAGATCTACACAAACTAAATGGACTGTCCTGGGGCTCAGATCTCCACAAAGTAAATGGACTGTCTTGGGGCTCAGATCTACACAAAGTAAATGGACTGTCCTGGGGCTCAGATCTTCACAAAGTAAATGGACTGTCCTGGGGCTCAGATCTTCACAAAGTAAATGGACTGTCCTGGGGCTCAGATCCTCACAAAGTAAATGGACTGTCCTGGGGCTCAGATCTTCACAAAGTAAATGGACTGTCCTGGGGCTCAGATCCTCACAAAGTAAATGGACTGTCCTGGGGCTCAGATCCTCACAAAGTAAATGTCCTATCCTGGGCTCAGATCTCCACAGAGTAAATACACTGTCCTGGGGCTCAGATCTTACAAAGTAAATATACTATCCTGGGGCTCATATCTCCACAGAGTAAATATCCTGTCTTGAGGGTCAGATCTCCACAAAGTAAATGGACTGTCCTGGGGCTCAGATCCTCACAAAGTAAATGTCCTATCCTGGGCTCAGATCTTACAAAGTAAATGGACTGTCCTGGGGCTCAGATCTTCACAAAGTAAATGGACTGTCCTGGGGCTCAGATCCTCACAAAGTAAATGGACTGTCCTGGGGCTCAGATCTTCACAAAGTAAATGGACTGTCCTGGGGCTCAGATCCTCACAAAGTAAATGGACTGTCCTGGGGCTCAGATCCTCACAAAGTAAATGTCCTATCCTGGGCTCAGATCTCCACAGAGTAAATACACTGTCCTGGGGCTCAGATCTTACAAAGTAAATATACTATCCTGGGGCTCATATCTCCACAGAGTAAATATCCTGTCTTGAGGGTCAGATCTCCACAAAGTAAATGGACTGTCCTGGGGCTCAGATCCTCACAAAGTAAATGTCCTATCCTGGGCTCAGATCTTACAAAGTAAATGGACTGTCCTGGTGCTCAGATCTTTACAAATAAATGGACTGTCTTGGGGCTCAGATCTCACAAAGTAAATGGACTGTCTTGGGGCTCAGATCTACACGAAGTAAATGGACTGTCCTGGGGCTCAGATCTTCACAAAGTAAATGGACTGTCCTGGGGCTCAGATCTTCACAAAGTAAATGGACTGTCCTGGGGCTCAGATCTACACAAAGTAAATGTCCTGTCCTGGGGCTCAGAACTTCACAAAGTAAATGGACTGTCCTGGGGCTCAGATCTTCACAAAGTAAATGTCCTGTCCTGGGGCTCAGATCTTCACAAAGTAAATGGACTGTCTTGGGGCTCAGATCTTCACAAAGTAAATGGACTGTCCTGGGGCTCAGATCTTCACAAAGTAAATGGACTGTCCTGGGGCTCAGATCTTCACAAACTAAATGGACTGTCCTGGGGCTCAGATCTTACAAAGTAAATAGACTATCCTGGGGCTCATATCTCCACAGAGTAAATATCCTGTCTTGAGGCTCAGATCTCCACAAAGTAAATGGACTGTCCTGGGGCTCAGATCCCCACAAAGTAAATGTCATATCCTGGGCTCAGATCTTATAAAGTAAATGGACTGTCCTGGTGCTCAGATCTTCACAAAGTAAATGGACTGTCCTTGGGCTCAGGTCTACACAAAGTAAATAGACTATCCTGGGGCTCAGATTTTCTGGAGTTGCTCTATCAGGTAGTCAGCAGATGGCGCTAAAGAGCAAATTGTACTTGACTTGTAATAAACTAATCAACAAGGTCCCATGTGGCTCAGTTGGTAGAGCATTGCGCCTGCAATGCCAGAGTTGTGGGTTCGAATCCCACGGGGGACCAGTATGAAAATGTATCCACTCACTAACTGTAAGTTGCTCTGGATAAGATTGTCCACTAAATGACTAAACTGTCAAATGTAGTCATAACAGCATCATCATCGCGACAGCGACACCGGCTCGATCACCTGACACCGTAGAATCGCTTCTAAAAACACAATTTGAAAGCCTGACCCTTCGAGAGGTGATAAACTGGACATTTCTATCCAGCATTGCATCGAAGGACAGAGGGAGGCAATACACTCTAACCTTCTCGCAGACCTGGTATGAAAAAAAAAACAAGGATGTCTGGCTGCCCAACTTGCAACACTTAGTTCTGTTTCCGCTGCCTTTTATTCTGTTCATCAGATGGTACTGGGCAGCATGTTGTGGACTCAAACAGGAATGAGTGACCTGAAGAACTTTAAGTTAAAATACATGACCCGAGCAGAGTACACCTGGAATGCTAGTCATGCTAGGTAAGGTGCTAACACAACGAGGAAATTGATAAGAATCGGCACATTTTATCCAAGCTAATTGATTGTCAAATTCTGTGGAGCATTTGAGCTGGCACTAAGGGGAATAGTGTTGTCACGATACCAACATTTTACAAACGATACAATACCAGGCCAAGTATCACGATACCACGGTGGGGGGGGGGGTGGATCAGTGGCCTAGCATTCTGTTCGCCCCGTCCCTCGGACGCTTGTTCACGTTTTCTAAACATTCTCTAAAAACCTGTCCCTGGAAATCACACTTCTACTCAATACAACACATTGCATTTAACTTCACACTGTTCAGTGTATAATAGAATACTGCATAGAATGGCTGATTGGCTCATATTTGCAAAGGACTAGCTGTGATTTGGCTGGAGGAATGGGAGGAAGGAATGATAATGATCTGCATGTCATTGTGTCAGTCAGGGGACAACACTGGATAATGATCTGCATGAAAACTTCTTTACTCTTGAGACACACACACTCTCCCTCCCGCTTGATGGTTTTTGCAACTGCACTTGAAGAAACTTTCAAAGTTCTTGAAATGTTCAGTATTGACTGACCTTCATGTCTTAAAGTAATGATGGACTGTCATTTCTCATTGCTTATTTGAGCTGTTCTTGCCATAATATGGAATAGGGCTATCAAATACCAAATAGAGCTATCTTCTGTATACCACTCCTACCTTGTCACAACACAACTGATTGGCTCAAACGCATTAAGAAGGAAAGAAATTCCACAAATTAACTTTTAACAAGGCACACCTGTTAATTGAAATGCATTCCAGGTGACTACCTCATGAAGCTGGTTGAGAGAATGCCAAGAGTGTGCAAAGCTGTCATCAAGGCAAAGGGTGGCTATTTGAAGAATCTCAAATATAAAATACATTTTGATTTGTTTAACACTTTTTTTGGTTACTACATGATTCCATATGTGTTATTTCATAGTTTTGATGTCTTCACTATTATTCTACAATGTAGAAACTAGTCAAAATAAAGAAAAACCCTTGAATGAGTAGGTGTGTCCAAACTTTTGACCGGTAGTGTATATCTTCACCAAATCTATGCAAATTGGTGTTGTTCCTAAAAATTAGAAAATTGCCAAAGTTATCCCCCCCTATAAATCTGGGGATCCAAGATATTATACAAATGATCGCCCTGTATCTTTACCACCATGTTTTTCTTAAATCCTAGAAAAATGAGTGTATAAGAGAATGTTGAACCATTTCAAATCAACGCTGTATTCTATATGAGCACCACTATAATCAGAAAAACTACGCCACAGATATGGCTCTTTTGCAACCTGTGGATACAATATTTACAGCCCTTAACAACAATGAATACGCTCTTGGCATCTTTGTAGATTTATCCAAAGCGTTTGACACGGTTGATCAATATTACTTTCTAAATTGCATTATTACACTTTTCATGATTATACATATAAATTGTTTATATAGTTAGATTTATGATTGTTTATGCAAACAGCTGTGTGGCTCAGTTGGTAGAGCATGGCGCTTGCAACGCCAGGGTTGTGGGTTCAATGCCCACAGGGGACCAGTATGGGTGAAAATGTATGCACTCGTCTGTAAAATGACTAAAATGTAAAATGGCTGTGCATCTACCAGGGCCAAGATATCCTGTGGCGTCCCACAGGGTTCGATACCTGGACCTTTGTTATTCCTAATCTATATCAATGACCTTGCTGCTGTATCTTCTAGCGTACTTCTCATTCTCTTTGCTGATGATACCAAGTAGATTTTATCACACAATAATTTGTATTCACTAATTAATGAAGCCAACTCAGGCATGGACACATTTTCTGAATGGTTCCAGATAAACAAATTATCTTTAAATGTTAAAAGAATCCAACTTTATTGTATTTACTAGTGTTACGGATACAGGTATCCTGTGTGTGTTTTTCCCTCTCCTTCTGCCCTAATCACAGGTGTCCTTTGTGTTCCTGATTGGTGGTCGTTGGGGTGTCCCACCTGTCCTATCCGTTTGTCTGCTGATTGCTGAGGTGAACCAATCAGTGGACATTCCTCTGCATTGCACCACCTGTTTCTGACCAATCAGTGGACATTCCTCTGCATTGCACCACCTGTTTCTGACCAATCAGTGGACATTCCTCTGCATTGCACCACCTGTTTCTGACCAATCAGTGGACATTCCTCTGCATTGCACCACCTGTTTCTGACCAATCAGTGGACATTCCTCTGCATTGCACCACCTGTTTCTGACCAATCAGTGGACATTCCTCTGCATTGCACCACCTGTTTCTGACCAATCAGTGGACATTCCTCTGCATTGCACCACCTGCTTCTGGTTTTTCACTCACATCACACATCCCATTGTTTTAAAAGCCAGTCAGTTGTGTTTGCTGACAGAGACTATTTCCGTATGTGAGTATGGATACTGTGGTGTCCTGTTTCTTGTGTACTCACTCATTTGCTGGTTCCTCTGTATGGTAACTATGTTGTGTGTTTCTGGGAAAAGGGGGATTTAGCAAGTTGCCCTTGGGCGTACATTACCCGTAGGAAGAAATCTGTCTAAAAACACTAGTTAGACCTGAGCGGACCACCCACTGTATTTTTGTATGATTAGCAGTAGCTTAGCGGTTCTTGAGGCAGGCAAGATCAGTTTAGTTTTTTTTTTACATTATTGTTTAATTCCTTGGGTCCTGCTCAGCCCTTTTTCCCCAAACCTTTACCGTGATCATAATAAAAAAAAAATGTGTTTGACGGTAGTTTATGGTTGTCGGTGTATTTTTTGTTCTCACTGTTTCCATGTCACGATTCTAATTTGCATGAATTATGTTACGGGTCTCTTGTCCATCCACCCTAGACTTTTAAAGCCACGGGGTTCGTAACAACTAGTAATAATAAAAAAAGAGCCAGAATCTCAATTGGTGGGAATGAAATGGAACATGTCACATCCACTAGATTCCTCTGAGATCGAACTGATGAAACGTTATCCTGGAAAGATCATATTCAATTTCTCTGCAGCAAAGTGATGAAATCTGTTAGTATCATCAGAAAGATTAGTGGTTTGGTTAATCAGGCTTGCTTCCTAACTCTTTACTATAGCTTCATTTACCCATATCTCATTTACTGTAATATTGTCTGGGCCAGTACATATGTCTCCTACCCACACAAATTACTCATCACACAAAATATATTGGCAAGTCAAGCCCCATGTAGCTCAGTTGGTAGAGCATGGCGCTTGCAACGCCAGGGTTGTGGGTTCGATTCCCACGGGGGGCCAGTATGAAAAAAATAAAAAATGTATGCACTCACTAAGTCGCTCTGGATAAGAGCGTCTGCTAAATGACTAAAATGTAGCCTCCTAATTACCTGGTTCCATCTGCACCTTTAAGAAACTCAATATCTTGTCTATTTATGGCATTAATGTAGGCCAATTATGCATTTTCATGTACAAATACTCACACCTCCCAGACAGTTTACCTAACCCTTCAATGGATTCCTCCAGGTTAATACTGAAATCCATCTATATAACACAAGACACTGCGACAACCTTCACCCTCCCCACTGCCGCACCTCACATAGTCAATTCTCTATCAGCTACAGAGGTACCATGCTCTGGAATTCTTACCTTCATATTGCCAAAACATCATCTCTCAATAACTTCCAAGCGAAGACTGAGGGTCAGCCTGATGAACCAAACTACTCAGTAATCTCTTCCATATAGCCCAAATCTCACACATTTAAACAAAACATATACTGTTAATTATTTTTTTGTGATTGCTGATCGGTTCATTTGTACATTTATGATTAAGGGGTTTTGTTATCTGTTTTAACAACCCTTTTATATTTAGGTATTGTATTTTTATTTTTTTTGTGGTGTGGTTTTCATATCAGCCCTTGGGCTTCCAACCACCTGCACACCGTTTATAGTTATTGTTGTTTATCTGTATTGTTTATCACTTTCTTTGATGCAAATAAATTAAACCTAAACCTCAGTCTCTATAACATCCATAACGGAGAGTGAAACATCCATAACGGTCTATTATCTTTTCAAAATTATCATTTTTCGTGTTCAGACAAGCTTTTTCTTTGAAATGGCAATCCATGTTTTTTGACCTAAGACTTACAAACTCAAGACTTTTGCTAATATGTTTAGTCGTCCAAAAAAGCTAGTCCATTTCATGTAACATCCATATCACTTCCTATTAGCTTTATTTCTCCAACATGCCAATATTTAGAAGTTCACTTGTTGGGGGGGTACTACTACAGACACATGTCAAAAGTTTCATTTATATTTTGTTTGTCCATTCAGCAAGGCAGCTCTGTTGCGTTATAGCCCTGCACGTCTCTGCCTTGCATTGATTGACTGGTCTGGGAGTCGGGCCTAAATGAGATGTTAATTGATGTGGAGACGTTGCATTGCTCTGGACAATCTATGTAATTGGAGGACAATTGAAACACATTGTTCATCCCCTATCAAAACTGTGCCCCACGGTGACGCAAGCCTGCGATAGATAGCAGGACACATTAGGCCTACATTATTATAGAGGTAAAACTCATTAACAGACTTGATCAGAAGAACAACAAACTATTAGGCTGGAGAAATACAATTGTGTTGGTAGGTCGATTCCAATGATGGATGATTAGAAGGTGATGTCAGAAAGGCAA
Organism: Coregonus ussuriensis; assembly: GCA_031479575.1. Taxonomy (NCBI): domain Eukaryota; kingdom Metazoa; phylum Chordata; class Actinopteri; order Salmoniformes; family Salmonidae; genus Coregonus; species Coregonus ussuriensis. The sequence goes on from CM062488.1 coordinate 3,840,166, forward strand.
GAAATCCATCCTGGGGAGAAAAGAAATCACATGGTACCTGGCTAGTTAAATCAGTAGACTATGGCTCTACTCTACGTAGCTGTTTGTTTACTTTGCTAGCTTAACGTTAGTTACATTTTGTAACGTTTCGCAAGACTGTGATGTTTGCATGGGTGGATTCAGTGAAACAGACAGGGTGGATTTCACCATGTAGAGGACTGCAGAAACTTGTCAGATGTGTCGGCATGAACAATGGCATACATCCCCACTTTGGCTAAACTCAAGATTACATTTCGGGGCTGGCAGTTCAGGAGACTGAGTTGAAGTAACAGATTGCACATCAGTGTGGCAGAAATGATGTAAGTAGCTAATTAATGCCGTTATCAAAACAACTAAGTTAGTTAACATACACACCCTTGCCATGGTAACGTTAGCTATAACTAGCCTGCATCTGGGTTGCAATTGTCAACCTTTCCCTCAATTCAGAGACGGGTAGAGCATAGCTAGCTAACTATTCCTCTTCCTTCTTGTCTAATGTCAAATACAGGTTAGCTGATTGACAAAAACACGACCTAACGTTAGCTAGCTAATTTAGCTTTGTTAAACCACTAGCTAGGTACAGTAGCTAAGTTTATTTACTAGTATTTCCACAACAATGCAGTCGTTCGCAAGAATGTGGTTGTATTTAAAAAGCCAGTCGGCTCATTCAAATCTTAAAACGACATTGCAAGTGTGAAGAAATGTCGGGTTCTCCCTACCCCCCCACCATCGTTTAATGAAGGAAATCGGAGTAGGATGTAGATATCGGTCGGCAAAAAACCCAGCTTGTTAGCGGCAGCACATCAACCAGCTTCTGAGCTAACGTTACCGTTCAATAGGTTGGGTTATGAGTTCACTTTAGCATAATGCTAACGTAGGAATGTATTCGGTATCAGTCGTCAACTTACCAGTAAACGTGCGTTTATATTGGAAAATTCCAGGCAAAAGGTAGACGATCAATCTGTAAAGTATCAATATAACGCCGTTAATTTTCATCCATTTAGAAGAAATGATGCCATAATCCCAAAGTGGCTACAGATCCTGCTTCCTCTGCTGGTGGCCATCTTCAATTGTCGTCAACATCCAAACACAACCTCCTCGTCCCAGCCAGGTCCCAACGTTGCTCATTCCTCCTGCCTGGCAAATCACCGCTATCCTGCTCAATTCAAAGAAAACACTTCCATCTGCTGGATGAATTGGAGAAGACATGCAGTAATTCAAGTAAATATGTAGCCTACCAGTCACTACTAACTCAGTGTTTCCCAAATTCGGTCCTGGGGACCCCAAGGAGTGCACGTTTTTTTTTTTTTGGGGGGGGGGATGCACGTTTTTTTTTTTTGGGGGGGGGGGGGGGGATGCACGTTTTGTTTTTTTCCCTATCACTACACAGCTGATTCAAATAATCAACTCATCATTAAGCTTTGATTATTTAAATCAGCTATGTAGTGCAGGGCAGAAACCAAAATGTGAACCCCTTGGGGTCCCCAGGACCGAATTCGTGAATCACTGGACTAACTACTCACTTCTTGTTTAGATTTTTGGCTTTCCCAGCCAACATAGCAGCATAGAATAAAAAATACATATTTTTTTTTAGATTTGATTGGGATCCCCATTAGCCGACGTCTATGGCGACAGCTAGTCTTCCTGGGGTCCGACACATAACACAAAAAGACGTTACAGACAAAAAGACTACAATTGACTTACATTTAAAAACATTAACATAGATATTAGACTTACACACATTACTGCATATACATATGCCTTAACTAGGTTAACCGTGTCAGATAGGGAAGAGATGTGATATTAGGTGTTTTTTTTTTTTATTGTTTTTTTAAAGCTAATTTTTCTGTTTACTCGAGTAATTTGAGATGGAAGGGACTTCCATGTGATCATGGCTCTATATAACACAGTGCTTGCCTTGAATTCGTTCTGGATTTGGGGACTGTGAAGAGGCCTCTGATGGCATATCTGTCAGAGCTACAGTATATGTAAGTTGATTATTTTGAATTTTCAACACACTATTTCTCACAAAATCAAGAATTGATGCAGTCAATCTCTCCATACTGTTGACATTAGCCCTCTGTGTGCATTGAAGGGCAAGACCTGCTGCTCTGTTCTGGGCCAGCTGCAGCTTTTCTAGGTCCTTCTTTGCAGCACTTGACCACATCAAGTGCCTGCAGGACTTGTTTGGTCGACTGTGGTGTTAAAAATGCTGAGCATCTCTTTATCACAGACCGAGCTCTCCCCATCTTTACAACAATTGAATCAATATGCCTTTACCATGACCGTTTACAGTCTAAGGTGACACCAATAAGTTTAGTCTCCTCCACATCATTCATTACCAGATTCAGCTGAGGTCTGGAACTTAATAGGGACTGGATGTTATTTATAATGAGGGAAACTTGGAGAAAATCGGACCTCTCTGAAATAAAAATATGTTATTTATAATGAGGGAAACTTGGAGAAAATCGGACCTCTCTGAAATAAAAATATGTTATTTATAATGAGGGAAACTTGGAGAAAATCGGACCTCTCTGAAATAAAAATATGTTATTTATAATGAGGGAAACTTGGAGAAAATCGAACCTCTGAAATAAAAATGGATGGCCCTCCCTTCAGTAAAATAGGTTTCTACCCATCCCTCCCTGAAAGCTTGAAAAAAAACAAGTGGCCCTCCCTTATACCCAAAATAATAATGACATCATAAAGTGGATAGCAGAGAACATGTCTACCATTTACTCTCACTCCTAGGACAGACCAGAGCCTTAGATATGCAGTTTTAGAAACAGTTCTTCATTTTGTAAGCATCCAGAAGGTTGTGGATTCGCAGACCACAAGGTTAGGGGTGAAAAGATCTCCATTATAATAAAAGCACTGCATAAATCTATCATCTTATTTGCGGTCCTAGAAAAAAATAATCATTTTATAATCTAATTTCATGCAATTCTGCGTCATTTAATAATGACTGGAGACAAGCAGAATATTTTTTAATACCACAACAGAGCATGACAACGAATGAGTGCATGCTGCAGCACCGGAGACGTTTTGATTTCTATCCAGGCTGTTCACCGGAGACGTTTTGATTTCTATCCAGGCTGTTCACCGGAGACGTTTTGATTTCTATCCAGGCTGTTCACCGGAGACGTTTTGATTTCTATACAGGCTGTTCACCGGAGACGTTTTGATTTCTATACAGGCTGTTCACCGGAGACGTTTTGATTTCTATCCAGGCTGTTCACCGGAGACGTTTTGATTTCTATCCAGGCTGTTCACCGGAGACGTTTTGATTTCTATACAGGCTGTTCACCGGAGATGTTTTGATTTCTATACAGGCTGTTCACCGGAGACGTTTTGATTTCTATACAGGCTGTTCACCGGAGACGTTTTGATTTCTATACAGGCTGTTCACCGGAGACGTTTTGATTTCTATCCAGGCTGTTCACCGGAGACGTTTTGATTTCTATCCAGGCTGTTCACCGGAGACGTTTTGATTTCTATCCAGGCTGTTCACCGGAGACGTTTTGATTTCTATCCAGGCTGTTCACCGGAGACGTTTTGATTTCTATCCAGGCTGTTCACCGGAGACGTTTTGATTTCTATACAGGCTGTTCACCGGAGACGTTTTGATTTCTATCCAGGCTGTTCACCGGAGACGTTTTGATTTCTATCCAGGCTGTTCACCGGAGACGTTTTGATTTCTATACAGGCTGTTCACCGGAGACGTTTTGATTTCTATACAGGCTGTTCACCGGAGACGTTTTGATTTCTATCCAGGCTGTTCACCGGAGACGTTTTGATTTCTATACAGGCTGTTCACCGGAGACGTTTTGATTTCTATACAGGCTGTTCACCGGAGACGTTTTGATTTCTATACAGGCTGTTCACCGGAGACGTTTTGATTTCTATCCAGGCTGTTCACCGGAGACGTTTTGATTTCTATCCAGGCTGTTCACCGGAGACGTTTTGATTTCTATACAGGCTGTTCACCGGAGACGTTTTGATTTCTATCCAGGCTGTTCACCGGAGACGTTTTGATTTCTATACAGGCTGTTCACCGGAGACGTTTTGATTTCTATCCAGGCTGTTCACCGGAGACGTTTTGATTTCTATCCAGGCTGTTCACCGGAGACGTTTTGATTTCTATCCAGGCTGTTCACCGGAGACGTTTTGATTTCTATCCAGGCTGTTCACCGGAGACGTTTTGATTTCTATACAGGCTGTTCACCGGAGACGTTTTGATTTCTATACAGGCTGTTCACCGGAGACGTTTTGATTTCTATACAGGCTGTTCACCGGAGACGTTTTGATTTCTATACAGGCTGTTCACCGGAGACGTTTTGATTTCTATCCAGGCTGTTGTTAAAAAATAGGATAGTCTAAGTTTAGAACACTGCTAAAGCTGTCAATCAACTGTAAAAAAAAAAAAAAAAAATAAAATAAAATAACGCAACATAACCAGTTACCACTGAAGTATCACTGAAGAAAAAGCCATTTTGTTTTTTAACACAGCAGCCGCACTTCATCCGGTAGGCATATATGCACTTGTAACTGTTTTTTCATTTGGGAAACTATCATTTTCTAATTTATTCTATTTTATTCCATGATATTCTTGTTACAAAATAGATTTTTTGTTGACTGTGACTAAGGCATGGGAATATAAGAGCATCTGCTCGGCTAAATTAACAAACTAGGCATGCATATATCACCGCATGATCCTCAAACCGACGACTGGCCAAACTAGTGTTTCTAAAAGTGAATTCTAAGGTACTGTAGAATGACTGTATAACCTAATAAGGCATTTTTTTGTTTCATTATTATTTAATTCTAAGTAATACTTTTTTTTTTTAAACAGTATTTTATACAGCCTAAATGGAAAAATGTATAAGCATGTTGTTAAAGTGCTGTTGTTGTGTTGCTGAGCGCTCCTGCCAGCCTGTAGCATGTCACAAATGCTTCACAATTTATTTCTTAAATGGCAGGCTATTGTCGTATCGAGTGAGTGGTGGCAATCATTGCTGATAAACAAAGGAGTCAGCTCATACTGAATCTTTGATCATACGGTTTATTCAGATCACAAGCTTTAGCATAAGTGACAGGTGACATGCCCACCCGGAGAGCGACGCCTCAGAATGGCTGCTCTGCCTCTCTTCTTCGTTTACCCCTACTTATAAACAATGCAAAAAGATGGGCTCCCTCTTCTGGCCAATCACCAGTCTCCCCTGTCTACAACACACTTCCTGTCTGTTGTATGTGGCGTTACACTAAAACATTCCCTCTTGATACTAAAATCAACATTCTTTCAGTTCCACTTAAAAACATTTAACAAAGACATAATCCTAATACACGACACTATAGCCTTGAAATGATAATAATAATATAACCTAAATAATTCATTTTTGTTCCTTCTTAGGCTACCTGTCTTGCTCCTGACTGATTTAGAGTTAGTATGTTGTTTAATAGCCTGTTGAAATGTTGAACGTCAATTGTGTGTCACAGATTCTGCCGAGACTGCCCTTCCTTCTGGTTCGGGTAGGCTTCGGCGTTCGTCGTCACCGGAGTACTAGCTGCTGCCGATCTATGTTTCTGTGTTGCGCCTGTTGTCTGATTGTCACACACCTGTTGCCCATTATTGTAATCACGCCTTCCCTATTTTAACCCAGTGGCTCCCAATGTGTTTTGTGCATGGTTGTTTTCGTTTCGTTTGTGTGCGGGTTAGTTCCTCCCTGTGTGGAGAGATTTCTTTATTGCATTCTTTACTCATTTCTCAGTAAAGCACGTTTCTTCGAGTTCTGTGTCCTGCGCCTGACTTCGACCCACCGCATTACACTGACACTCGTGACAGAACCACGCACCATTTATGGAGTCAGCAGGTATAGCCAGTCAGTCCGAATCGATGGAGGAACGATTTCAACGACAGGAGAGTATCATCCAGGCTCTCGGCGCCGCCATGGAGAGGGTGATGAATACTATGGACCGATGGGAGAGAGGTGGCCTTCCTACACCTCCTCCAACCACTCAACCACCTACACCACTGTCCACCCCTTCGCCACCTGGGTCCAGTGGGATTCGGCTCTCGCTCCCGAGGGCATATGACGGTACACCAGCCGGGTGTCAGGGTTTCCTTCTCCAGGTAGAGCTCTACCTGGCAACTATTCACCCGGCGCCCTCGGGATACGAGAGCTTGTCCGCCCTCATCTCCTGTCTGTCGGGGAAGGCGCTCGAGTGGGCCAACGCCGAGTGGGGAGGAATTGACGCTGCATCAGGTCCGCTACGAGGATTTCACCCGCCGCATCCGGGCGGTATTCGATAATCCACAGGAGGGGAGAGCGGCGGGCGAGCGTCTGTTCCACCTACGACAGGAGAAGAGGAGCGCCCAGGAATTTGCGCTGGAGTTCAGGACGTTGTCAGTCAGCGCCGGATGGAATGAGAGGGCCCTGATCGACTACTATCGGTGCAGCCTACGGGAGGACGTTCGGCGGGAACTGGCCTGCAGGGATACCAATCTCAACCTGGACCAACTGGTGGAGATGTCCATCAGGCTGGATAACCTGTTGGAGACCCGCAGACGTTTTGATCGGGCCCATTCATTCCATCCCCCAGCACCTCTGACTCTACCCCCATGGAGCTCGGAGGTACTGCGCTTAGGGAGACCAGGAGAGGGGCCGTCCCCTGCACCAACTGTGGACGCAGAGGACACACTGCGGACCAGTGCTGGGGAGGGTCCCCAGGGAGTCGAGGCAGTAGGCAGAGCACTGGTCGACCATCTCAGGTGAGTAGGCACCCAACTCACCCAGAGCTCCCTGTTGGTCAGCTGTGTATAGAGGTTGTTTTCCCAGAGTTTTCTCCTCATTCCCAGCATAAGGCGCTAGTAGATTCAGGTGCAGCTGGGAATTTTATTGATCGTCAATATTCTCATAGGTTAGGGATTCCTACTGTTCGTGTTAAGGTGCCCTTCCCTGTCCTTGCATTAGATAGTCACCCGCTAGGGTCAGGTCTAATCAGGGAGGTTACCGCACCACTTTTAATGAGGACGCAGGGGGGTCATGAGGAGAGGATTAGTCTCTATCTGATTGATTCTCCTGCGTATCCTGTGGTGTAAAGGACTTCCCTGGTTAACCATTCATGATCCCACTATTTCCTGGCAACAGAGGGCTCTCAAGGGATGGTCCAGTCAGTGCTCGGGGAGGTGTGTAGGAGTTTCCTTGGGGGCAACTACGGTGGAGAGTCCAAAACAGGTCTCCACTATGCACATTCCTTCCGAGTATGCCGATTTGGCTATCGCCTTCAGTAAAAAGAGGGCGACTAAATTACCACCCCATCGTCCGGGGGATTGTGTGATAAATCTCCAGGTAGGAGCTGCACTTCCCCGGAGTCACGTGTATCCTCTGTCACAGGCGGAGAAGGCGGCCATGGAAACATATGTCTCCGAATCTCTGAGACAGGGATACATTCGGCCTTCCACTTCACCTGTTTCCTCAAGCTTCTTTTTCGTGAAGAAAAAGGATGGTGGGTTACGCCCGTGCATTGATTACCGTGGGCTTAATCAGATCACTGTCAAGTACAGCTATCCCTTACCTCTGATAGCATGTATGACGGAATCACTGCACGGGGCGCGCTTCTTCACGAAATTGGATCTCAGGAGCGCGTACAACCTGGTGCCTATCCGGGAGGGAGATGAGTGGAAGACGACTTTCAGCACTACCTCAGGACACTATGAGTACCTCGTCATGCCATACGGGTTATTGAATGCTCCATCAGTTTTCCAATCATTTGTCGATGAGATTTTCAGGGATCTGCACGGACAGGGTGTAGTGGTGTATATTGATGACATTCTCATATACTCCGCTACACGGGCCGAGCATGTGTCCTTGGTGCATAAAGTACTTGGACGACTGTTAAAGCATTACCTGTATGCCAAGGCAGAGAAATGCCTGTTCTTTCAGGAGTCCATCTCCTTCCTAGGGCACCACATGTCCACGTCTGGGGTGAAGATGGAGAGTGACCGCATTTCGGCCGTGTGTAATTGGGCGACTCCAACCACGGTGAAGGAGGTGCAGCAATTTTTGGGATTTGCCAACTACTACCGGAGGTTTATCCGGGGCTTTGGTCAGGTAGCAGCTCCCATTACCTCGTTGCCGAAGGGGGGAGCGGTGCGTCTGCGGTGGTCAGCGGAGGCGGACAGGGCGTTCAATCATCTGTAGGTCCTACCTCTTATTTATTGAAGAGGAAGAAATAGGTTCCAACACAAAACCATCTTGTTGTTAGTAGCCTAAAGCCAAATTAAAAATGAAGACTGTTTAAATGAATTAGGCCCTCTCGATTTAGTCTACTTTCAGCCCCCATGCGCTGTCCATCTCTGCAGCTGCTGCTTCATAGTAATGTAAGTTACGTAAGTTACTAGAATATGGCTTATTGTGAGGTCAATAACTCTGATAAAAAGCTTCATTATGGGCAATGAATAATCAATTATAGCAGTAGCAAGCTTACCTCCGTTAACCCTCCTCATCTTCGCGCTCTCCTTCTCAAACTGAACAGGACATATAGTCCAGCTCACATGTTACGAACCCCGTGGCTTTAAAAGTCTAGGGTGGATGGACAAGAGACCCTTAACAAAACTCATGCAAATTAGAATCGTGACATGGAAACAGTGAGAACAAAAAATACACCGACAACCATAAGCTACCGTCAAACATAAAATGTTTATTTTGAACACACGGTAAAGGTTTGGGAAAAAGGGCTGAGCAGGACCCAATGAATGAAACAATAATGTAAAAACCCTAACCTGATCTTGCCTGCCTCAAGAACCCCTCAAGTGGGGGGGGGGGGGGGGGCACAAGCATTTTGGGGGGCGGGCCTGGCCCCCTATGGCCCGCCCATAGCGACGGGGGGGGGGGCGGGCCTGGCCCCCTATGGCCCGCCCATAGCGACGGGTGTGTGCGCTCCCTATTTGATTTCTAGAAAAACAATTCCTTTATCTGATCTTCTTTGTTTGCTCCACCATTTTGGTTTGCTTCCTGTCTTTTAAGTTTGGTGTGGACTTTTCTTTTGTTTGCCTCTTAGTGGGCAGATTTAGTGGGTCTCATGGTTGGTGTCTTTTAGGTCCCAGTTGTTGTTGCTAGGCAACCTCCAGTGGACACCCCCATGAGTGTCTTTCAGAACCCCTCCTAAAACCCCGCCTGTTTCATTTTGGTTGTTGCCAGTGACTCTTTGTTAGTTCCCCTTTCTGTTTGAGCGAACTTTTTTGGTTTTGTTGCTGGGGAACGTAACAATTTGGATAGCCTATCCATTGCAGTGTAGCCTAGTTTTCTATACACCATCCCAGCAGCGCAAAAAACTCGGGAAGGAAGTACATTTTCTTAGAAATATAACTTTGCCCTGTGCTTCTCCCAGCATGCTGTTCGTCTAGCCTATAGCCTAGGTGGTCCTCTGTAGCTCAGCTGGTAGAGCACGGCGCTTGTAACGCCAAGGTAGTGGGTTCGATCCCCGGGACCACCCATACACAAAAATTTATGCACGCATGACTGTAAGTCGCTTTGGATAAAAGCGTCTGCTAAATGGCTTATTATTATTATTATTATTATTATTATAGTATAGACTATGGATCGTTTGACTGAGACCACACTGGGACCACTTGATATTGCAGCAGCAGAGAATGAGGGATGAGAGGCAGCATCGGGCACACAGGAGATACTATAATAAACAACAGATTCTCAAACCCTGAACAATATGACATTTAATCGATTTGCAAATTAAATGACCCTCCCCTGGACTAAAAAACTAATAAAATAAAATAAATCTGAAATTGAAAAAAGCATGACCCTCCCCCCAAATTTCCCTCTGGGTAACAATCGTGTAGATTTCAACCGCTACCTTAGGGAAAGATTTCCATTTTGTAGATATATATATATTTAGGACTAGTCTATCACTAGCCACCCCATTCCAAAACGGACTGCAACTCTTTGTTTAGGGTTGCAGTGATATCACTAGCTGTGGTTGCCGACGTGTATAATGTTGCGTCATCTGCATCTACACGGACACGCAGGCATCAAGGCTAGTGGTCGATCACTAGTCAAATAGAGGACAGTAAAGGAAAATAGGGAAGTGTTACCTTTTTTTAGCAGCATCATTGGCTTAAATCAAATAAAAAGACAACAACAACAAAAAACGGAAATAAACGTGTTTAGATCAGATTACACCAGTACGTCATCGCCACAAACATCAGATGGGTAACGTCAAGATGTGACAACAGAAATAGGCTTTCATTAGCTATGTCACTAGGCTGTTCCTCTTTCAAGCATGACAATAGGGCCTGGCTAAAGCGCATAGCCTGACAACTCTAATTGATTTGTATTTATTTATCTGTTATTTAATTAGAGAAGTCATATTGAGATTGACATCTCTTTCTCAAGTGAGCTGTGAGCTCTAATGCCTAATATGCTGTGGATGATCAGTGGACCAATTCAATTTCCTGTGCTGCATGTCAAGTTAACGCCACAGAAGTGTGGCTAGTTAGATATAATTAGTCTCTGTGTGTGTGTGTGTAGCTTACACTTCCTGCCTGGCAACACTGTAAGCATATTTACTCATTATTTTTAATGAGCAGGAATTAAGCCTATTGCTTGACATTCTGTAACTGAGGCTCACGCACAGTGCTGTGCTAAGGATTTCCACCTTCAACTTTGTTTAACCAAGGCGAAGACCAAAAGCCTCACCAAAGACACCGAACGGTCTTGTGGTTCTATCCTTAAGTTCATTTGGTTCAGTAACTTCATACTCAACAAGGTCCGACACTCTCACTTAGGTTTTGTGCATCTGGGCATTTAAAATGGATCTAACTGTGTGTGTCCTTACCATTACATTTGAGATTTTAGTCATTTAGCAGACGCTCTTATCCAGAGCGACTTACAGTTAGTGAATGCATACATGTTTTTTTTCCATTCTGGCCCCACGTGGGAAACAAACCCACATCCCTGCCGGCCAAACCCTCCCCTACCTTGGACGACGCTGGACCAATTGTGCGCCGCCCATGGGTCTCCCGGTCGCGGCCGGCTGCGACAGAGCCTGGACTCGAACCAGGATCTCTAGTGGCACAGCTACCACTGCGATGCAGTGCCTTAGACCACTGCACCACTGGGGAGTCAGATATATGTTGTCCATTCCACTCACTACCATGACATGCTATATGGGTTATCCACATACTGGACCGTTCCAGCTGTTTTCCACATTGCAAAAAACAACATATATTTTCATACAATATCTAATGCAATAGTTGTTGTTTTTTACTAGATGTTTGTGTTTTACAACCCCAATATGAATCAGGTCCAACTGTAATATGTGTAATGTCTTGACTTGTGTTTTTAATATGTTTAATGTTTATATGTTTACGTTTTATATTTACGTCATTTAGCAGACGCTCTAATCCAGAGCGATTTACAAATTGGTGCATTCACCTTATAGCCAGTGGGAAAACCACTTTACACATATATATATATTTTTTTCTAATTTTTTCTTTTTGAGTATATTTTTAATTTTCATTTGTTTTATATATATATATATATATTGTTTTCTTTAAAAAAAATAGTTTTATTTATTTTTCTTTTTTTAAATTATTTATTTTTTATTATTATATATTTATTATATTTTTATTTATTATTATTATATATGTTCCCCGGGAAGCTGCTGGAAAATGATCTTTCAGCTGGATCTGGTGCAACGCATCACTTCTGAGATTTCTGTTTTGTTGTACATTGTCCCTGTTTCACATAAACGTAATAAATCAATAAAATAATGACCCCACTTCCAAGTGGTCCTATAACTGTGTAATTGACATGGCTAGCACATTGACTACAGTATAGTGGTCCTATAACTGTGTAATTGACATGGCTAGCACATTGACTACAGTATAGGTGCGTATTCTACTAGAAAACTATAAGAACCTATTGCCAACGAATAAATAATTTAGCACTGAAAAAACTTTTTTTAAAAAGCAGGTTTTCCTTACAATGTATTTTACACTTTTAATACTTTTATTGAATCAATACATAACTATTAACAGCGGGTATTCAAAACTGCTAAATACATTAACAGGGTTGGGGTCAATTCCATTTAAATTCCAGTCAATTCAGGAAGTACACCGACATTTCAATTATCTTCAATGCTTTTCAATGGTTTACTTTCTGAATTGACTGGAATTGTAATGGAATTGACCCCAACCCTGTAGAGTAATTTACTGAATGCATTTCATCAGATGTACTCTGTAGTTGATGTCCTAACATTTAGTAAAACAGAGAATGTAATGTGCCCTCGGTTGACCATAAAGGAGATCATGTAATGTGCCCTGGGTTGACCATAAAAGAGATCATGTAATGTGCCTAGGGTTGACCATAAAAGAGATCATGTAATGTGCCTTGGGTTGACCATAAAAGAGATCATGTAATGTGCCTTGGGTTGACCATATTAATGCAACTGATTATCAGTAGAAAATATACAATAGATCTGCTACCAGTGCTCGGTTGTGTCCCAAATGGCACCCTATTCCCTATATAGTGCACTGCCCATAGGGCTCTGGTCTAAAGTAGTGCACTATATAGGGAATAGGGTGCCATTCTCTGGTCTAAAGTAGTGCACTATATAGGGAATAGGGTGCCATTCTCTGGTCTAAAGTAGTGCACTATATAGGGAATAGGGTGCCATTCTCTGGTCTAAAGTAGTGCACTATATAGGGAATAGGGTGCCATTCTCTGGTCTAAAATAGTGCACTATATAGGGAATAGGGTGCCATTCTCTGGTCTAAAGTAGTGCACTATATAGGGAATAGGGTGCCATTCTCTGGTCTAAAGTAGTGCACTATATAGGGAATAGGGTGCCATTCTCTGGTCTAAAGTAGTGCACTATATAGGGAATAGGGTGCCATTCTCTGGTCTAAAGTAGTGCACTATATAGGGAATAGGGTGCCATTCTCTGGTCTAAAGTAGTGCACTATGTAGGGAATAGGGTGCCATTCTCGGGTCTAAAGTAGTGCACTATATAGGGAATAGGGTGCCATTCTCTGGTCTAAAGTAGTGCACTATATAGGGAATAGGGTGCCATTCTCTGGTCTAAAGTAGTGCACTATGTAGGGAATAGGGTGCCATTCTCGGGTCTAAAGTAGTGCACTATATAGGGAATAGGGTGCCATTCTCTGGTCTAAAGTAGTGCACTATGTAGGGAATAGGGTGCCATTTGGGACAACACTGGCCATATAAGGGACGCGGCCAAACTGATCCGTGGAGAACGCAAACCAAATTAGAACTGATAAATTTTTGGTCCGTGCGGAGCGTGTCTAATCGGCTAACGTATCCATCGGCCCGTCCAAAGCTCAACTCATCTGAACTTTGTCCATGAAAATGGATGGGATGTTAATGGTTGACGTTAACTGTCAACGTACGACTCCCATCGAGAAAGCATTGGAAATCATGGATACGTAATATAACAATATTTCTATAAAGGCTGTTGCTGGATAACACTGTTTACTGGGCACTCCAGGATAGCCCACAGGCATTCTAGTTAAACCAATATTCTCATACAGTTGTCTACATACACCAGACTTACTGTAGGTCAAATAGGTCAAATGCATGTTTTGTTTGCCTGGTATCTCTCGTTCATCAGATCCAGCAGCTATTATATTAAAATATAATTCAGTCTGTTTACGATCATGGAACTATCATAAATATCACTCTGTTTACGATCATGGAACTATCATAAATATCACTCTGTTTACGATCATGGAACTATCATAAATATCATTCAGTCTGTTTATGATCATGGGACTATCATAAATATCATTCAGTCTGTTTACGATCATGGGACTATCATAAATATCATTCAGTCTGTTTACGATCATGGAACTATCATAAATATCATTCAGTCTGTTTACGATCATGGAACTATCATAAATATCATTCAGTCTGTTTATGATCATGGGACTATCATAAATATCATTCAGTCTGTTTACGATCATGGGACTATCATAAATATCATTCAGTCTGTTTACGATCATGGAACTATCATAAATATCATTCACTCTGTTTACGATCATGGGACTATCATAAATATCATTCAGTCTGTTTACGATCATGGAACTATCATAAATATCATTCAGTCTGTTTACGATCATGGGACTATCATAAATATCATTCAGTCTGTTTACGATCATGGAACTATCATAAATATCATTCAGTCTGTTTACGATCATGGGACTATCATAAATATCATTCAGTCTGTTTACAATCACAGAACTGTCATAAATCACACAGTAAAACACCAGAGGAAGAAGAGGAATCATTATTGAAATTAAAACTGAGAGCTAAAACAATGTTTTTAAGTCGAAAAGCCTAAATCCTGTAAGTTTGCGGTATCATACTAATAATGCACTGAGAAATATGTAAACAAGAAGAATTGCGGCACATCATGAATGAATGAATGAATTAAAGACTTAATTAATGAATGAATGAATGAATGAATGAATAATGTATTGTGTTAGTTAGTTTCCTCGTTGTGTAGAAATCTAGGAGACATTCAGCAGTCACAGAACTGGCCTATGAACTTGCTGTACTCCTGTTTGATGCAGCTGTACACTGTGTTGTAGAAGTGTCTGTCTGTCGCCATGAGATCGGTGACTATCTCTGTGTGGTCCATTTTAGGCATGAGGTACAGGGACACCTTGATTGACAGGGAGGTGAGCAGCTCAGAGAACCTCTGGGAAGATGCCACCGGAACTATGATGTCGTTGGTTCCGTGCAGCAAGCAGAAAGGCGGCACTCTGTAGAATGGAAAGAAATAAAGAAAGTTGCGATGGACACTGAGTGGACAAAACATTATGAACACCTGTTCTTTCCATGACAGACTGACCAGGTGAATCCAGGTGAAAGCTATGATCCCTTATTGATGTCACTTGTTAAATCCACTTCAAATCAGTGTAGATGAAGGGGAGGAGACAGGTTAAGGAAAGATTTTTAAGCCTCGAGACAATTGAGACATGGATTGTGTACGTGTGCCATTCAGAGGGTGAATGGGCAAAGGTATGGTAGGTGCCAGGTGCACCGGTTTGTGTGTGTCAACAACTGCAACGCTGCTGGTTTTTTCACGCTCAACATTTTCCCGTGTGCATCAAGAACGGTCCACCACCCAAAAGGACATCCAGCCAACTTGACACAACTGTGGGAAGCATTGGAGTCAACATGGGCCAGCGTCACTGTGGAACGCTTTCGACAGGCAATTCAGTATTAGGAAGGTGTTCTTAATGTTTTGTACACTCAGTGTATACTCCCAATGATGTAATGGGTATATAAGGCCACTCTGCAGAATGGAGCACACAGGGGGAAGAACTAAAATAATTTTTTAAAAAAATGAATAAATGTAGCCTAAATGCTAGAAAATATGTAATAAGTCATATTTCCTCTTGCCGTTGCCCTATTTCTTTCTTCTTCCCCCGTGTATTTAAACACATCAAAGTCCCATCAGAACCCAGACGAGATCGTGTCAACTTTACCAGCAGTTTCAGTATTAGCGCTGCAGCGCCGGTGTACCTTTTGAGTTGTTCCTCGCTGAATGTCTTCAGTAGGTGTGTGGGCGAATAGTAAGGGAAGCTGTCCACTCCGTTCATGGCTTTGTGCATCGTAGAAACGTACTCCACACCTCTCATCTGTTCGTGCTCGTAGTGGTCCATTACGTTGTACACTCCACTCAGACCTGTACAAAACACCATGGAACTTTCATTTGTCTTCATTTATATCCAATATATATATATATATATATATATATATATATATATATATACAGTACCAGTCAAAAGTTTGGACACACCTACTCATTCAAGAGTTTTTCTTTATTTTTACTATTTTCTACATTGTAGCTCAGTTGGTAGAGCATGGCGCTTGCAACGCCAGGGTTGTGGGTTCGTTTCCCACGGGGGGGCCAGTATGAAAAATAATATATATGTATGCACTCACTTAACTGTAAGTCGCTCTGGATAAGAGCGTCTGCTAAAATGACTAAAATGGAAAATGGAAAATGTAAAACTATGAAATAACACATATGAATCATGTATGCTGCATGATTCCATAGGTGTTATTTCATAGTTTTGATGTCTTCACTATTATTCTACAATGTATAAAATAGTAAAAATAAAGAAAAACCCTTGAATGAGTAGGCGTGTCCAAACTTTTGACTGGTACTGTATATATATATATATATATATATAATACAACAAACTTTATACATCCCCTTAAAAGTCAGTTGAGTGATTCTATTGTATGTTTATAAATATCTATAAACATGTTATGGACATATTTCATGTTATAAACATCTAAGATATGTTATAAAAATCTATAAGCCATGCATTGACCTGTCACTCCTCTGATCGCCATGGTGATCTCTGCCTGCTTGTTGGCTTCTATAAAGAGCTCGTGTCGTCCCTCGACCATGAACAGTACGGTTAAAGCAGCTAGGTGAGCGCCGGCAGAGTGGCCGATCAACACAATGTTATCCTGCGCAGACAGACACAGTGAAGTGAATATCAACCAATGTGTTTATAACTGCTTAGTACACCTTCAAAAAAGATATATGAACTTACAGTTTAGTGTTTATGACCTCTAAACCGCTTATAAAAGGGGTATTTTAACACTATATTGTCCTCTGAAAAGACAACAGGCATTTATAATATAAACATTGCATTTATGAACATGAACAATCTTCAGTAAGGGGCTAATAACAACGTAATATCCCATTGACATCAATGCATATATTAGTGAAAATGTTGAGTCAAGAAGTTAGAATTGGCCTCTATGATATCAGACAATGTTTATACTGTAACTGTAAAACTTGAATGCATCACTTACTTTGTCAAAGTTGAACTTGTGGCTGTTCTCCCTCGCCCAAACGAGACAGTCGGCGATATCTTGAACCATACACAAAACATTACCCTGGAAAGAAGACGGAAGGCAACAATTTTAAAGTCAAATTCAACGAGTACGCTAGCTCACTGAACACGACGGTGACTGTGTCCTTTTGGAATTTTTGTTTGAGCTTTATTTTTTATGGTAGTGGTGGAGTCTTACCTTTGGATAGGTGCAATAATCGGGGCAGATCACGGTTGCGCTGAGCTCCTTGGCCGTCTGCATGGCCAACAGGCAGTACATGGCTCTCTCCCCTGACCCCCAGGCCCCGCCGTATATAAACACCACCACAGGTACCCGCCCACTGCCTGGCTGGCCCACCGTGGGAGAATAGTACAAGTCCAGCTGGTTGCTACGACGACCAAACGTGATGCCCTTTAGAAAAGACGAGAGGAGGAGGAGGGAGAAGAAGAAAATAAGCAGTGAGCTTTAACACTGAGTTATGGTACATAATGGTTTCAGTTATGATGAGGTACATAATGGTTTCAGTTATGATGAGGTACATAATGGTTTCAGTTATGATGAGGTACATAATGGTTTCAGTTATGATGACGTACATCGTGCTTTCAGTTATGATGAGGTACATCGTGCTTTCAGTTATGATGAGGTACATCGTGCTTTCAGTTATGATGAGGTACATCGTGCTTTCAGTTATGATGAGGTACATCGTGCTTTCAGTTATGATGAGGTACATCGTGCTGTCAGTTATGATGAGGTACATCGTGCTTTCAGTTATGATGAGGTACATCGTGCTTTCAGTTATGATGAGGTACATCGTGCTTTCAGTTATGATGAGGTACATCGTGCTTTCAGTTATGATGAGGTACATCGTGCTTTCAGTTATGATGAGGTACATCGTGCTTTCAGTTATGATGAGGTACATCGTGCTTTCAGTTATGATGAGGTACATCACGCTTTCAGTTATGATGAGGTACATCACGCTTTCAGTTATGATGAGGTACATCACGCTTTCAGTTATGATGAGGTACATCATGCTTTCAGTTATGATGAGGTACATCATGGTTTCAGAAAATATTCCAAACAATAATCACCACAGTCAGCTCTTATTATCACCACAGTCAGCTCTTATTATCACCACAGTCAGCTCTTATTATCACCACAGTCAGCTCTTATTATCACCACAGTCATCTCTTATTATCACCACAGTCAGCTCTTATTATCACCACAGACATCTCTTAGTGTCACCACAGTCATCTCTTATTATCACCACAGTCAGCTCTTATTATCACCACAGTCAGCTCCTATTATCACCACAGTCATCTCTTATTATCACCACAGTCAGCTCTTATTATCACCACAGACATCTCTTAGTGTCACTACAGTCATCTCTTATTATCACCACAGTCAGCTCTTAGTGTCACCACAGTCAGCTCTTATTATCACCACAGTCAGCTCTTATTATCACCACAGTCAGCTCTTATTATCACCACAGTCAGCTCTTATTATCACCACAGTCATCTCTTATTATCACCACAGTCAGCTCTTAGTGTCACCACAGTCAGCTATGCTAAATCTGCATAATCTGAAAAGAAATGACTATAATCATTCTCTACCACTATTCCTATAGAAAATATTTTTGGAAAACCTCAGAACAAAGATGTATATAATACCAGTGACTAAAACATTAGTCGACAAACTTACCTGATTTTCTACGTTACCGTTCCATAATGCTGGTGGTTTTCTACGTTACGTTTTCATAATGCTGGTGGTTTTCTACATTACCTTTTCATAATGCTGATGGTTTTCTACTTTACCTTTTCATAATGCTGGTGGTTTTCTACGTTACCTTTCCATAATGCTGGTGGTTTTCTACATTACCTTTTTATAATGCTTGTGGTTTTCTACATTACCTTTTCATAATGCTTGTGGTTTTCTACGTTACCTTTTCATAATGCTTGTGGTTTTGTACTTTACCTTTTCATAATGCTGGTGGTTTTCTACGTTACCTTTCCATAATGCTGGTGGTTTTCTACGTTACGTTTTCATAATGCTGGTGGTTTTCTACATTACCTTTTCATAATGCTGGTGGTTTTCTACTTTACCTTTTCATAATGCTGGTGGTTTTCTACGTTACCTTTCCATAATGCTGGTGGTTTTCTACATTACCTTTTCATAATGTTTGTGGTTTTCTACATTACCTTTTCATAATGCTTGTGGTTTTCTACGTTACCTTTTCATAATGCTTGTGGTTTTCTACATTACCTTTTCATAATGTTTGTGGTTTTCTACGTTACCTTTTCATAATGTTTGTGGTTTTCTACGTTACCTTTTCATAATGCTGGTGGTTTTCTACGTTACCTTTTCATAATGCTGGTGGTTTTCTACGTTACCTTTTCATAATACTTGTGGTTTTCTACGTTACCTTTTCATAATGCTGGTGGTTTTCTACGTTACCTTTTCTTAATGCGGGTGGTTTTCTACATTACCTTTTCATAATGCTTGTGGTTTTCTACGTTACCTTTTCATAATACTTGTGGTTTTCTACGTTACCTTTTCATAATGCTGGTGGTTTTCTACGTTACCTTTTCATAATGCTTGTGGTTTTCTACGTTACCTTTTCATAATGCTTGTGGTTTTCTACGTTACCTTTTCATAATGCTTGTGGTTTTCTACGTTACCTTTTCATAATGCTTGTGGTTTTCTACGTTACCTTTTCATAATGCTTGTGGTTTTCTACGTTACCTTTTCATAATACTTGTGGTTTTCTACGTTACCTTTTCATAATGCTGGTGGTTTTCTACGTTACCTTTTCATAATGCTTGTGGTTTTCTACGTTACCTTTTCATAATGCTTGTGGTTTTCTACGTTACCTTTTCATAATGCTTGTGGTTTTCTACGTTACCTTTTCATAATGCTTGTGGTTTTCTACGTTACCTTTTCATAATGCTTGTGGTTTTCTACGTTACCTTTTCATAATGCTTGTGGTTTTCTACGTTACCTTTTCATAATGCTTGTGGTTTTCTACGTTACCTTTTCATAATGCTGGTGGTTTTC